>PVKA01027779.1:0-30131 GCA_004027165.1 Ctenomys sociabilis | reverse complement strand
AACTACAATCAGGATAAGGTGCTTCTTCCCAATTTGCTGGGCAACTTACCAACCTGATAGCAAAACGTCCTCCATTAATCCTAAGAAGCTCAACAACTCGCGTGTTTTGAAAGTCCAAGTTTGTTCCTGCTCCTTTTCCTGCATCCCCTCGAACTCCTCAGCAGGGCGCGATCCCTTTGTGCTGTCTCCCAGCTCCAAGGGAGCATTCCTGCCTCCATGGCCATGTCTCCAATCTTCAGGCAGACTTGCTTCTTTCCTTCCATTCCTGTGGTACTCTGGGTGCGCTACCAAGGCTAGTCAAAAACTGTTTTGATTCTGAAATCTGATATTGCAACAAGTCTGTGGCCAGCAAAGAATGACCTCTGGAATGAGGAATTGAACCTTGCTTTAGTGAGGTCTTCATATACTACAGAGTATCTACACTACTATAGAAGCTGTATTTATAAATGAGAGGTAGAAAACTCACCAGAAAATGAATCTGTGGACTTTAAGAAAGTACATAGGACATTAGCAAATACTTTAAATAAAAGCCTTCCAGCAGCGTATACACACCAATGAAAAGGAGCAAGAAAGCAGACTGGACTTGGTTTTACATCCACTGCAACCCATGTTTTACAATAACTGCACTAGTATAATAAAGCAATGAAGATCAAGCTTAATTTGTCTTTCAACCTAGGTGGAGGTGGCTATCTGCTTATTCAGTGGATACACCCACATACCCCAGATACTCAAAAGTGCTTCAATCCTACATCCGTTTATTTCTCATATTTCTCAGAGCGTTTCATCATAGTGACACAGAAAAGAGAAGGAATACAAGTGCCAGGCTTCTCTGTAAGTATATTGTCAAATATAAGTCAGGTTTAGATACATCATAGTAGTCCTTGCTTTAGAAAAACAGATTTCTATACTTTCAGGTCAGTCACTTTCTCATTAAACCTTACTTTGCCAATATTGGTTTCATGTAATGAAAATACAACATTCTTGATTTACTGGATGTAATGTGTGAAAAAAAACCTGAGGGTTTTTTTTTTTTTTGTTTTTGCTTTTTGCTAATACAATGTGTTCATCTGGATGAGGAAAATGCTTCCAGTTTAATATGAGTCCTTCATCAAGCAGAATAAATTTACAATGAATTGAGTGATCTTAGTATATCTTCCTGTCTTCAAATGTAGGCCTAGCAGAAGAATGGCCGCAGGAGACAAAAGCCCACACAGATAAGTCTCCTGTGGCTCTCACCTCCCATATGAGTCTCCTGTATTGCTGGATGCTGCACAAACTGCCATGTTTCCAAGGGCTGAATGGTGTCTTACGAGGAACTGTGTGAGATTAGAAATCCTTTGCTCTTGGTCTTACACGGTAAGCACGGTGTGTGATTCTGTATCACATTTTTGTTCAGAACACAGTGCTACCGGTCACATTTTTCTCAGTGATCTTTATAGTGACTTATGCTCTATAAGTATAAACATATTTGTACTCAGAATGCATACACATTGACACAGGAATACAAAGTTAGCCAGACATCCATAAGCAGAATGGTATAAGAATGGCAGGGAAGGTAATGTACGATGTGAGGCCCATGCAGACTATAGACGCGAGTCCCAAGACTGCTGAAGCAAGAACGCTTCTCTGATCACGAATAATTATCTTCACATACTCACAAAACTGAAAAAGAAAAATTAAGAATATTAGGAAAGGTGACTGAATCAAAAAAGAACCACATATTACAAATATTAAAACCATGTTCACAGGGGTTAGGATTTTCTGTCAGTTAGGAAAGGTAGAAGTTCCCTGCTTCCAGTCCAGTTTCTTCATTCTGTGCCAACCCCCACATGAAATGATGTGTCAGGTAATGAGTTTAATAATGGCAGCTACCTTTGTAAATATAGAATTTTATAGATAATCATAGAATGGTACCACATAAAAGTTATTTAGGATTAAAGTTTAAAAACAACATAAAGGCCCAGCTTGGTCGTTCCTGCCTGTAATCCCAGCACTTGGCAGGCTGAGGCAGAAGGATCTCTTGTGAGCTCAAGGCTATCCTGAACCTAATAAAACTCTATCTCAAAAGATAAATAAAACAAATACCATTAAATTAACCATGCCAATAGCATATTTTAAAATTATATATGAAAGGGGTTTCTAACCTTAAATTATAAGAATGGGATTTAGTTATGCTAATTGGTTCATTCAGTTCTTCTAATTTACCATTCCACAAGGTGAGGACAATAACGATGCCCTTTGTATAATTCTCAAAATCCTAAAAGTGTGGTATCAGTTTCACTGGTCACATTCCATCCCAACTAAGTTAAATTCACCATCAATTTTGTGACATAAAATTGGCTTCTGGAAATAAAGACAAAATTCATATTTATACTCCTGACAAATGCATTCTTCTAATATGTGTAATGTTTTCTAAGAAAAGTGAATTCAATGTGAGAGTGATGGCCCATGTTGCCTGTGCTGGTCCCCGCTTTCTTGCCTATGTGACCCCACATCTTCCTGCAATCCTGTGCTATAAAGATCAGGGGAGATCTTTTATGCAGAAGGCCACTTTGTACTCTACAAACTACACACACCTAAGGCACTGAGATGCTTACTGTCACTGCTGTACGTGTTGACAGTCCCCTCCACAGCAGTTGTCTTCACTTCTGGAATTTAAAAGTCGACTGTCATTTTTATGTGAGCTTTTCCAGCCATACTGCATTTACATGGTCTTTCTAGCACACTGAACTGTATGTGCTTTGAGGGTCCCTCCGGTTGTTTCCCTTACCCTCGACTTCCTTTCCTTTTCTTTCAGTGGTTCTCCTGCCCCAGCCTCCCAAGCAGTCGGGAAGGCTTCTAAATTCTTACAAGACAGAATACACAAATTTATAATATAGCTCTGTGCCTCACACTGACACTGCAGCAAACAACAAACACACAGGATGACAATCCCAGCAGACTTTGTCATCAGTGTGAATGCCTTCCAGGATGATGTTCACACACCAGGGGAATTGCTAATAATGCATTTCTCATGGATGCCATGAAGGATGCCTGGATTATTTCACCACACAGCCATGACTGGAGGGCTATCTGTGTTCCTATTTATCAGAATAGCAAAGCAAGTGTGAAGCTTCCTGTCAGCCATCCAAATGTGGTCCATCCATAGCAAACACCTGATTCGTCTCTTTATCCTAAGCTAGTAAGGCACCGAGAAACAAGTGCCCAGCCTGAAAGCAGGGCTTAGCAAACTAAGAGAAGTTTTCAGGGCAGCAAGGAAAAGCACTTGGCCCACCACAGACGCCCTGTCCCCAGGCAAATGAAGCTGTCCCCATATGGCCATGCTCACTGCTACCTCTGGTCACTTCATGCTGGAGGTACAGTAAGAAGCACCATGGGCTTTTCCTTCTCCCCTGGGAAAATATTTCCCTGAGGAGCCTGTCTTTCTAACTACTGTCCCTGTCTTGTTCACTGGGCATCCACCTAGGAGGCATTTCTAGAGGTAGGAGAGGCCTGGGTGTCTCCTGATCATTGAGTCCCAGTAAATAAAGAATTTAAATTCATTTTAGCAGCAAAACAAAGCATTATATAAAAAGGCAGGAAGAAATGTAGTAGAAAAAAAGCACAAAGATAGCCATTGTAGAGCCGGGCGTGGTGGCGCATGCTTGTAATCCCAGCACTCGGGAGGCTGAGGCAGGAGGATTGTTGTGAGTTCGAGACCAGCCTGAGCTACAAAGTGAGCTTAAAGCCAGCCTGAACTGCATAGTGAGACCCTGTCTCAAAAAGACAAAAAAAAAAAAAAAAAAAAAAGATAGCCATTGTATTTAAAGGGAGTAGTAATTTACAAAATACTAATAACAATATAAAAATCTTTTTCTTTTTTGTGGAACTGGGGATTGAACTCAGGACCTTGTGCTTGCAGGCAAGTGCTTATTCTACTGAGCTACCTCTCAGGCCCCTATGAATTTTATGATTTCTTAACCTGTAAGACAGAGACAGACAACATTATTGCAAAGAATAAAAGGTGGGGGCTGAGGAGATGGCTCAGTAGAGTAAGTGCTAGCACAAGGGCCTGCGTTCAGTCCCCAGTTCCACAAAAAAAAAAAAAAAAAAAAAAAAAAAAAAAAAAAAAAAAAAAAAAAAAAAAAAAAAAAAAAAAAAAAAAAAAAACCCAAAAACAAACAATAAAAGGATCTTTTACAAATCTTTCTCAAACTACTGAGGGAAAGCATTCTTGACAGCTTTTGTAACTTTTAAGATGATAGTAGTTTTTGTTACAGATATCCCAGCCTTCAAATCAGCCTTCAAATACTCCTGAATTTCCTTATGTTTCTAAAAAGTAGAAACTAGACCTCCTTCAGGATTCATGACTTACTTTTCTCAGGACTTGTTGAAAAACGGCTGTTACAGTGAGAAAAATTAGGATGGAGACTTTTCCCAGGTTGGAAGTCTAACCTAGGGCCAGTTTGTTTTTTAGACCATTCAGAATGAAGACAAAACTCGGTTTCTAAGGAGGTGCTGGGCAGCAACAGTAATGAAAACACTTCACTGGTGTAAAACCTAAGTTTCCACATGTGGAAAACTGCTTTAAGTAGTTACTAATGCAGATTAAAAATTTTACTACCTTTAAAAAGCATTTATAGCATTTTTGGGTAGAAATATGCAATACAGTGCTACATGTGCTTCATTAAGGGGCAACTCCTAATTATTGGAAAGAAATACATTCTCCACAGAGAAGTAATTTGCTTGGTTCTTCAATAAATCTGAAGTGTTTCCTTTGTACACTTTTGGATGAAGTGCTGATAAATGTGGGAAGTTCATTTCTAAACAGGATTCAGCTGGGCTATCCTTACATCCTTACACACTGCTGTAATTCTATTTTTATTTTGCTTGGGAAATAATTATCGATTGAGTCTAGTTTGGCTCTATAAGAATCTACACGAATTTTCATATGCCAGGGCCCAGGGAGATGGTTCAGTGGAATAATCGCTTCCCTGGCAAGTGCAAGGGACTGAGTTCAATCCCTGGTTCCGTCAAAAAGGGGGGGGGGAGAAAAGAATTTTTGTATACCAGTGAATAAAAGCATAATACTTCCATTCTATGTTGTGGAGGAGAAAGATTTTCCCATCTGTCAAACAGCGAACATGCAGAGCAATTAAAATCTGAGAGGTAGAACATGGTGATATGGACTCAATTTTTGTCCAAAAAGTTATCTATTAACATGAAGAGCAACACTAAAGCTCACTGTGTCATTAGCCTGGTTTCCATTCTGAAGCATGAACATTAATGGTGCTTTTTCTACGGACACTGAAGGTCGTTATACTTGCAACTGTAAACAGAATCATATGCTTAAAGGACTAACTTTAAAGAGTGAGATTTCAAAAAGAATGCTCTTTTTTCTCTTTGGAGTTGTAGTATATTTAAGAACCTTAAATTTTCATACTTTCTTGTCTAAGAACAAATAAAAATTTCCTTCCAACAGTTAAAGGCTCTTCTTGAAACTCAATTGTTTTGGTCTCTGGGAACCTCCTTCTGGGGAAACAGGCAAAGGATGCTGAACAATGAATGCAGTTACTAAGGGATAAAGTCAAGCTGGAAAAGCCCTACAGTACCAAAGCTAAGGTCTCTTGAAGCAGACAGGCTTACAAGGGAGCTAGCAGAGCTGTCCACTTATGGGGAATTATGATAGTTCATATTAAGGAAGGGAATTCATCCTATGGGGCTTATGGGGAGAGAAAGCAGCAGACTTTCACATTTTAAATGCACATCTGAAAAATAATGTTAAAGATAAAATGAAACGATGGGCACCTTCTTTCTAATTGCAACTCTTGGGAAAAGTCCCAAACACTCTGCCCCAGAGTTCCTGCACTTTGTCTTTTGCAGGAGCTGTGGGTAGACAGCCTCATGACTTCTGCAGCTCTCACTGGGTAGCTCTGGAATCATCTGCCTTCTTTGCCAGATAACCCTGTAGAGCACATCGCCATTTGTTTACCTACCTGGTTTCCCTTAGCAACACCAGAACTTTTGAGATTGCCTGGAAGTGGTGTGGAAGGTGTCCCAAGGTAAAACCCCGCTGCCAGAGAGCACATCAGCGACAGCAGGGATGTCCCCTCCCAACCAGCCCACTGCCCAGGACCATGCGTGGTACCTTGTCGGCCTGGGGGCTGACCGCGGTACCATATCTGCAGTAGGTCACGAAGTGCTCACAGTTGTTCCACAGCAGGCTGTAGGGGCACAAGCCCAGCCGCTCCTCCGCCCTCTGAGCCACCTCCTCATTGAGCAGCGCCTTCTTCTGCAGGGACTCGTCCAGGTGATTGACCAGGATGTCGGCCCCATAGGCAAAGTCCTCTACAGTGTCCACGCGGATGCTGGCCACTTTGACCACGACGCCCAGGAGGAGACGCTGGTTGGAGACCACCTTCTGGGTGCGCTTCTTGTCCGTGGTCAGGGCCAGCAAAATGTCGGGCATGAGGTGGGCCACGCGGTTGTTGCCCAGGTAGATGCCATAGTGGGTCAGGTGGGTGCGGGGCACCTCCAGCACGTCCCCGCGGAGGAAAGAACTGACCTCATAGGACCGGCTGCTTCTTTGGTCTTCGCCCTGAGCTCCCTGATTGAAAAGCTTTAAATTGGAGAGGAGCAGCTTGTCTAGCAGTGAGGACACCGCGTCCAGCACGGGGCTCTTCATAGTGCGGGGAAGAGCGAGGCTCCAAAGCGGTGCGGCTGCGCAGTCCCGAGCCCGACTGCGGTGAGCTCGGGACAGCGGTCCGTGCCGGTTCTCACCACCTGCCGAGCGGGGTCCCCGTGTACACAGATTGCGGAGCAGGGAGAGGGCGGAAAGGACCGAGGCAGGAGCCCTGGGAAGGAGAAGCTGGAGTCCGCGGGAACGCTCCAGGAAGCTCAGAGAGGAGCAGCGCAACGCTGGGCTGTGGGGCGGCCTCGCAGGGATTTTATTGCAGTCGAGGGGGCGGATCGAACGCCGTCAGAACCTGGCGAGCGCACGTATTGGGCGCTGCGGCTGGCGCCCAGCTCTGTAGCAGATCGTAGGGCTTCTGCGGAGCTGCGGGGTCCGGCGCTTGGTCGTGCTCCGCCTTGGGCACTGGCTGGCCTGGGGACCTAAGCCATACAACTTCTTAGCAACTTCTCACGGAGCTGGAGCTCGAGGTCTCAGCGCAAGGACTCGCACTGAGCACGTTCCGGGGGCTTCCGATCTTCTTGAGACGTCCCCTTCGTGGGCTGATTACCGGGTCCGACCCGGAGTTTGCCTTTACTGCGACAGGTGCGCAAGCCGGGAAGCCTTTTGAATTCTTTTCTGAACGAATCGTCTTTCAAACCTTGGAATCCAGGGTCTGCGGTGCACACGGGGCCCCGTACCCTGGCGCCCACGATCCGAACCCGTGTTCCCACGCGGTCTCGGGCACCCGCGGCGCTAGGCGCGCGCCTTCCAACTGTGGTCAGCGGAGACCTCGCTGCCCAACGTCTACCTGGAAAGAGGATGCGTGGCAAGTCTGTTTCCCGGTGTCAGGGTCCCAGGTTCCTGCTTCCGTCCAGCGCTGGCGAGGAGGGCCTTGCGCGTCTCACCGGAAGCCGCGGGGGCAGCGACCCGCGTGCGGGATGGCTTGGACACGCGGCGCCTGACCCGGAGAGGCAGGGTGAGAATGTAAAACTCTACGGACACAGGTGCCGCGCCGCACCCCGCACGGCCGCCCCTGCGGTCAAATGGGTTTCATCGGGCAGAGCCTCCGCGCGACTGCCAGAGGGCGGTCGCTGCCGAGGGTGGATGAGGG
Source organism: Ctenomys sociabilis (assembly GCA_004027165.1). Lineage (NCBI taxonomy): Eukaryota > Metazoa > Chordata > Mammalia > Rodentia > Ctenomyidae > Ctenomys > Ctenomys sociabilis. The sequence continues at coordinate 22,368 of PVKA01027779.1, read as the reverse complement.
CCACAGCTGGGAGATGAAGGGTGTCCTGCGGCCTGGCAGGGTAAGCGGGCTCCCCGTTATCCTCCAAAGCCAGGCCTTTGCTTCTGTCCCGTCCATCGTCAAGGATGTAACCCTTCCGCTCTGTTGGCGGTGACTTATTTCACAAATGATTGCAAGTGGCATTAGAGTGCCATCTGAAAAAGAGGAAACTGCCAGGAACAAATAAGAGACACGCGGAGAAGAGACGGGGCAGAACATAGGATGTTTAAAATGCGCGGTTCTCCAGCATGTTATCCCAATATTTAAAGAAAAGCTGGAGGATTGCTGGAGAGTCAAACACTTGTGCGCCAGGGGGTTTATCCGCTTCTAGGGGCAGCATACTAGCTCACAGGCTTCCTTCATCCTGGGGACCCCTGGAAAAGGTCAAACGCGCGATCCAGACCTTCGCGGGTACTTAACCTGGCAAACACACAGGCAGCAGCACAGACTGACAAAGCGCCCATGCTGGAGCCTCCAGCGACACAGGCCATGAAAGGCACTTGGTAGTGAGACGTTGCCCTCTCTGGTGGTCACTAAGGCGGCTTATAATGTTGGTCTTCAACCTGGATAAATTGCAGGGAATAAAAGAGCGTAAAAATGGACGGACACTTCTGAAGAATTTTGGAGCAGAGCATGCATAATTAAGAGGCCTCTTCCTTGCACTCAGTAGCCTGGCCTGGAGGCAGCTTCCTGCTGGTTTGCATTTGAGTTTCTCCCCCTCTTGCTAGGGTCCCTGTTTTGCCTGCCTGGTTAGCAAGAGGAACCTCTTCAAAATGGAGGTGAACGCTCCAGGAGGCGAACTGGTGCATTACTGCTGCCTTGGAGGTGAATGGGGCAGGGGGTGGCTGTTATTTCCTGAAGATTAGTTTTGCCTCTGTGGTATCCCGAGCTTTAACCCAACCTATTATGCCATTAAATAAAGTGTTCTCAAAGGAACTGCCTGCAAGCACCCCTCTCCCCTGCAGACCTGCAGGGGAATTTGGCCGGGGACCACCTTAGGCTTTAGGTGAGGAGTCTTCATCTCCCTGATGCTGCGGTGCCTTAGGCCTGGAGGAGGGGTCATGCCTGCTTTTCCATTGAAAAATCTGTGACAACCAGGGAGCTTTTGTTAGGGAGGCTGCTTGACTTCTTCTCACCTCTGTCAACACTCTGGTATGCTCACCTTGCAGAACTCCAGTTCTTGAAATGCCTTCCGATGCTGCATTTATTTCTGTGGTTGAAAGGTTAGCTTTCGGCAGCTCCCTAGAGGCCGCCTGCCTAAACCTACTGCACTAACAGGTTCCCATCCGCACTAACAGAATCATTATTAATATTAAAAATGTTTATTATCAATAATGTGCTTGAGCCAAATTTGTCTTTTAAAACTAATTTTAGCAATACTGCTTCAAAATGCATCTTCCTTGGGCAAATCAATTTATTCACAAGTTCTGTGAGCTGATGGTGGGCATGCACTAAAACTTCTGCTTATAATTTAATCTAACAATTATAATTTTTATTATGGTAATTTTTATTTTAAATTACACATGTTTGCTTTAGTTAAGAATCTTTAGTCTGGTGACTTGTCTTCCTAACTTATGCTTCTGTAAAATTTATGTTGTGTAATTTTAAATAAATAAAGTCTGTCCCTAAAATTTCCATTATTTTCTGTAATTCTTTAACAAAGACAAATCCCTTGAATATTTTCCCTTGCACAAAACTTTTGTTAAAATTTGCAAAATATGGCCAAGACCCACAGAGCTATGAGAAATTCTGTAAACAGAAATGGGAGAATTCTGAGCTCTTATGTTGAGCTTACAGATTGCAAAGCAAGTCACAAAACATTCATGTAAACCAGACTGTGGTGTGACTGGAGTCCAAGCTCTGCAGTAAGCATCTGAGCAGGAGGACTGCTGGAGCCCAGCGATTTTGGATCAGCATGGGCCACATAGACCATGTCTAGGAAAGTGGAAAACATTAGCATAGTGTGAACTTAATATTGAATTGAATATTTCTTTTGTTTTTCATTTAAAAAATATTTATTTGGTATATTGTCTCACTGTGCAGTGCAGACTCATAGTAATCCTCCTGTTTCAGCCTTCCCAGCTCTGGGATGAGTCTTGCCCTTCCACGACTATGCAGTTTGGACTTGCAGTATGGCGTACAGTACCAGGATCAAACCCCGGTCTTTGAGCTTGCCAGGGAGGAATTTAGACCTCACTATCTCCCACCCCCCTCATATTGTTTTTTGTTTGTTTTGTTTTGTTTTTTGAGGCAGGCTTTTGTTGCCCTGGCTTGTCTCAGCTGCTGGGCTCAAATGATCTTGGGCAGCTAGGGCAACAGGTAGGTGTCATCATACCTGGCTTAATTCTCTTAAAAGTACAGGTTATATATAAAAGTTGTTGGGCCAGGGAGATGGCTCAGTGGAATAAGCACTTCCCTGGCAAACACAAGGGCCTGAGTTCAGTCCCCCATTCCACAAAAAAAAAAAAAAAAAAAAAAAGTTGTTTACATCCTATCTGTGACAGGTGGCACACACCTGTGATCCCAGAATTCTAGGAGCCCGAGGCAGAGGGAACACAGATTCAAGCTCAGTCTGGGCAACTAACTTAGAGGTTTAGTGGGACTCTGTTTTCAGAATAAAATAGAAATGGGGATGTGACTTGCTATAAAGGTTTTGTTATAATGTTACCCTCATTATAACAAAACAATTATTTATATCAAAGAATCCCCATGTCTATAGTGTCAAAGTGTACCACTTCATAATATTTGCCTATTCTTGAAGAAACTTGATGCTTCTGAATGTGAATAGCCAACGGACTAGAACAGGACAACACAATAACAGGAACAGCATGGTAATGGTAGCCAAATGACCAGGTTTTGAATTCTGGTTTTCCTACTTTCAAGTTTTGTAGGCAAATTATTTAATCTTTAGTAATCTTCCCTTTAAAGAAAAGGCATAGTCCTCAAATACCTCATAAGGCTATTGTAAGAGTGAATAAGATATATGTGTTATTTAAGATAATACCTCGTAAGGACTGCAGAAATGCTGACAGTGTAATGCCCTTTTTTTTTTCTGGAACACATTCAATAATCCACTGTCCACTACTTTTGTGCAAATTTGCAAAATATGCCCAAGACCCACAGAACAGTAAGAAATTCTGTAAACAGAAATGGGAGAATTCTAATCTCTGATTCATCTCAACAAGCATTTCTTGAACATGTACTCAGTTTCTGCATGGACACCCCCAAACATAGCCATGTGTGTGGTGCAGTGCTCACACTACTGGGACACAGAGCCCCAGAAGTGCCCTAAATGAACTTTCATAATTCAGTGCAATATGCTAAACAAACAGCATGCCCCAATGGGAAGCAATTCCCCCTCACCCAGGGCACAGAAAGTGAGGGGAAGGCTGCAGCCAGGCACTTCCCAGAGGAGTCCCAGGTTTCTGGGTACCCAGGTAGTGGGGTGTGGCTGGCCAGAGGCCCAGCAAGGGACAGTGTGAACAGAGGTAAGCTGGAATGCTCATTTCAACCAAAGCAGGAGCTGTACTCTTCTCCAAGAGCAGAAGTCAGAGGTCGGGTTGGGAAGTACATGGGGCCAGGCGCTGCAGGACCTCTGAGGCTACAGCTCCCACAAATCCATATTATCGACATTCTGCTTATGAATATTTTCCACACCCAAGATTCACTGTTCTGTACCTTTCCCATATGCACTGGTATTTTAGGTCTTCCTAGCTAGAGTAAGATCATCGCCCTGAAAAGTCTACCTCTAAGTGTGGGATAAAATTTGTTAGACTTCTACTTGGTGTAGGCCCATCCTCAATTATGAAAAGAAAACTTTTATATTTGCTTTGACCAAGCAAAATTGTAGGGTCATCATTTTGCTCCATGAATCTCAGTTTAGTCAGATTTTTCACGGACTCCACCCATAGTCACTCACGTACTCCACAGATAAAGCACATTAGTACTTCCTGCCCAAAACCATGTGATGTGTGTGTGTATTTGCCACACTATTTTTTTTTTAACTCCAACGAAGATAGATGTACTGGAAGAAAGCACAGGCAAACTGCTTTTGCAGAAAATATCTGATGGAGAAAGTGAACAGAACATTTAGGTCATTTGTGCTGGATAAAATTGGTAAAGACAATGTCTGCAGTGTAAAGGTGAGATCCTTGTGAAAGGTTTCAATGTGTCCTCCATTAACATGGTTATCGGGGCCAGGGAGATGGCTCAGTGGAATAAGGGCTTCCCTGGCAAGCATAAGGGCCTGAGTTCAATCTCTAGTTCTACCAAAAGAAAAAAAAAAAAATACAGGAAACATGGTTGTCAATCTGAACAGAAAGATCTTTTCTTAAGCCATGAAACAGCAGTGAAAAGATTTATGAAGTCTTATCTTGCAGTTTAATGGCAAAACTAATTGATCAGTTCTTCATTCCGAACTTTGAAGTTCTGTTTTTGAAACTACATGCTGAACACTGCTTTGTCATTCCACTTAGTGTGCCAAAAGAGGAACTGGTTTCTCAGTTCTGGCCTGCTTCTGGGCAAGCACTCCTCAAGAGGTCCTGTCCGTGCTTGCTGCTGCTGAGCATAGGTGACCATGAACTCTGTCTGAGGCAGTCAGGGCAAACCAAGCAAAAGAGGCCCTACCCAGAATGGCCCCAGGCAGGTCTGCCATCAAAGACTCCTTGTTCCTTGGGGACTCATGACTGGGGGCTGTCTCATCAGGCCAATCTCCCTGGAAAAGCATTTCAGGCTGCCTCACCCTGTCCTCTGAGAATTCAGCTGATCTGTGACACACTTTCTCTCAGGGGCCAGGCCCTCACAATGGAGCTTTCTGTACCTAAGGGGTAGCAGCTTCATGGTTTTATCAGGGGTGGTAAACCTGGTTCACATGCCAGTCCATAGCCAACTCACATGGTGACAGGCAATCGACAAGAATATTTTCTTTATGGTGGTTTATATAATTGTACAGATATACATGATTATATGAGGGTACAGCCAGGTCTTCTCTGTGTCCTAATACCCAATAGTCAGTGCCTGTGATATCTAAACTCTTGGTGTGTGTTTCACTAAACTATATGTGTTTTGTTAACTTCCAAAACTGATCTTTACAATTAGCTTTTGATTTTCATGACCAGCTTGACTACTGTGAGAGCTGATTATGGTAGATAAGCAAAAGTAGTTGATTGGATGTGTGCCACTGTTATTTTACTCTACAGAGGGCTCACAGCTTGTTCTTCCTTCTCGCTGTTCTGAGCTCTTTTCCCAGCCGAGGTTCCTGGCTTCCCTAAGAGTTTTCACTCAAGTTACCAGATGGAAACATCAGCAACTGGGAAGAAGCTTCTAGTCACTTCCAGTTTGTGGCTTCCCAGTGACAAGAAATTGGTGAGTGGTTCCTGGACATTAATGGGAGCAGAGGCCTTATTTTAAAATATCAAATGATAAAATGCTGTTGTAAATTCCTGTGGAAAGTTAACTGTATGTTCACGTTATATATTAACAGTCTAAAAGACCACTTATTGATTTGTTATGGTTCAAATTTTTGTAAGCTCTATAAAAAGTCTGTAGTTGGCATTAATTGTAATACATGGAGCATATGCACAATTTTCCTTGACTACAGAGGGGATCCATTCGAGTTTCAGTGATGCAGATACTGCAGATTTAGCATCACAGAAACCAAGTAGATGCTAATTCCTCCAATGAATTTATTTATGTGAAAGATTATATTTCATTGTTATACACTCTGAAATCCTAAGGAACTGGCCTTTTGCAACTCAAGAATATCAGAATTCCAAAGACAAATACAAAAGCTCCTGCATACAATATATTTCCTATGGCTTTCAACAAAGATGAAGTAATTGTATCAGAGACAACATTGGTTTGGAATTTTCCAGAATGAATGAAAGAAAAAATTATCACATATAAGAAATACAATGAATCCCAAATAAGATTAAAAAAAAATTAACTCTTAGACATAACATGAAACTGTAAAATACCAAAGAAAAAAAAGTTAAGAATCAAAAAGTGACTCAGTACTGCTTCTCAAAGCTTGCACAATGGTTATTTGATATTTCAGCAGCAGGGTGGAATAAGGAGAGTGTTACAAACTTTTAGGCTTTAGAATATATATATATATATATATATATATATTCATTTTAATGAGAAAAAAGATAAGCTAGCAATGAAACAACTTCAAAGCAGGTTAGTATGACAGTTACAATAATTAATACATTGTACATTGTTGTCTTCCTAGTAGTTATTCAGAGGACAAGATGCAGACATAATCTCTTGTCTGAACAATATTAGCACAAACCTTTCTTCTCAATGAACTAAGGGAAAGTAGCTGTATGTCTATCCTAACTTTTTTGTATATACATATACTTTTTCATATACACAAAGCAAAACAAAACAAAAAAGCAGTCCTTTATTTATATCCCCCCCTTTTTGTTTTGTTTTGTCAGAGATGGGTGTTCCATTGCAGTTAGAGAAGCTATATTTGGAGAAGTCTTTAAAGGACCTTTTCATACTTGATGCCAGTCCAAAGACTGTAGGTACTTGAATTCAATAACATAACCCAATATAGTCGAATAGTCCATAATAGTAGTGGGTTATCAGCACAACTGGCATTGTCCAGAGTTGTTGATGTAGACCTGTTATAGCTCAGCATATTAATATAGCTTTCCTTTAATAACCAAATAAATTATTTATTTATTATTTGGTATAGGATCACTACACATGTTAGCTCATAGTGATCCTTCTGTCTCACTCTTTCCAGCTCTGGGATTACAGGCATGGGCCATCAAGCTCAGTTTCAGTGGCTGACTCAGCCTGGGGCCAACATGGCATGAGGTACCAGGGATCAAACCCAGGTCCTTGAGCTTGCCAGGCAGGCTCTTAGACCACCAAGCTATCTCTCCAGCCCAACAATATATTTTTTGAAGAATTTCTTTTAAGACAGCTTTAAGTTCACATGAGAATTCTAGAAAGTACAGTTTCCAAAAAACCTTTGCCCTTCCCCTTGTACCACTTCCCATGACCATCTGCATCCTGTAGTAGAATGGTGTATTTCTTAAAGCTGATGAATGAATATTGAAACAACAGTACATTTCCTGGATTCCATTAGGAGCCAATTTTTTTTTTTTATTTTAGGGAAGGGTCTACAGGGTGTTCAGGGTCTCACTGCTAGATCAGACTCATAGTGATCCACTTGTTTATAGCCTCCCCAGAGCTGGGATTACAGGCGTGCACCACCATGCCCAGTCTAGGACCCAAACTTGATGTTACACATTTTACGGGCTTTGACAAATTTGCTCCTATAATGACATGCATAAACCATAGCAGTTTCATACACAATAGTTTCACTGTCTTATATATTCTCTATTATCCATCTATTCTGTCTTTCTTTCCCCATAACCCCTGAGTATGGCTAGTATTTTACTGTCTCCATATTTTGCTTTTCCAAAATGTCAGGTATTTGTAATCCTTTTTTCTTTAGCAATTTACTTTTAAGTTGCCTCCATGTCTTTTCATGTCTTGATAGCTCTTATGTTACTAGTGAAGAATAATATTCTATTGTTTGGGTATGCTATGGTTTATTTTATTCATTCACCTTTACTGAAGGATATCTTGAGTGCTTATAGATTTTTGCCAAACATGAACAAAGCGGCCATAAATATTCTTGTACTGATTTTTGGGTGGGCATAAACTTTCACTTTCTTTTAGCAAATACCAAGGACCTTTGCATCATTTATCTAAAGCATGTTTAGGGCTGGAGAGATAGCTCAGTGGAATAAGTGCTTGCCTAGTGCAAGGTCCTGAGTTCAATCCCTGGTACTACCAAAAAAATTTTTTTTTACTCTTGGAGGAAGCTGTCAAGCTGTCTCGCAAGATGTCTGTGCCACATCGTATTCAACAGTGCTGATTGAATATTTCCAAGGCTTGATATCATCACCAGTAGCTGGGATTGGCATGTTCTTGGTAGCATCTTCCTTTTTAGCATCCAATAACATCTTCTTTTTTTAAAATTTGGATTTCCTTGATACCATAGCATGTAGAATATATGCTCCTTAGCAAATCTGTTTGTCTGTCTGTCTGATGTCTGTCTATCTGTCTATCTATCTATCTATCTATCTATCTATCTATCTATCTATCTATCTATCTATCTATCTACCTACCTACCTACCTACCTACCTACCTATCTATCTGCCTATCTACCTGTCTACCTACCATCTCATTTAATTATATGTTCTTAGTTCTCTGGCCCTTTGCACATGTGTCAGTGGTTGTGGTACTGAGGACTGAACCCAGGGAACATTGGACTACATCCTCAGCCCTTTTCATTTTATTTTATTTCTTTATTTATTTTTTGGCAGAACCGGGGATTGAACTTAGGCCCTTGCACTTGCCAGGGAAGTACTTATTCCACTGAGCCATCTCCCCGGCTCCCCTTTTTCATTTTATTTTGAGATACAGTCTTTTTATGCTGTCCAAATGGGCTCAGACTTGCAAGCCTTCTGCTTCATACTCCATGACTGGAATTGCCTCAATGTAGCTGTGTGCCTAGCTCTTTGGCCTACTTTCTTTTTTTTTTTTTTTTTTTTTTTTTTTTGCGGAACCGGGGATTGAACTCAGGCCCTTGAGCTTGCCAAGGAAACGCTTACTTTCAAATGGGGCTGCTACTTTTCTTTCACTGAGTTTTAAAGAGTTCTTTGTAGGAGTCTTTTCAAAGATGATATTTGCAAGGGTTTTCTCCCACTCTGTGGCTTGTCTTGTCATTCTTTAGACATTGTCTTTCTCAGAGCAGAAATATTTAATTATAATAAAGTCCAATATATCAATTATTTGTTTCATTGATTATGCTTTTGTTATAGTGTCTAAAATCATTTAGGTTTTCTGTTATACTATCTCCTCAGAGTTTTTTTTTTTATTTTTTTGTATATTATACTTGGGCCTATGATTTATTTTGAGTTGATTTTCATGAATGATGAAGACTATACTTAGGTATTTTTCTCTGTTTTGACATGTAAATGTCTGGTTGGTTTATCAGCATTTGATGAAAAGTCTCTTTTGCCCATTGAATAGCCTTTGCTCCTTTGTCAAAGATCAGATGACTGGGCTGGCCAGATAGCTCAGTGGTTTAAGGTGCATTCTTAGGCAAACGCAGGGACTGGGGTTCAGTCCCAGAATGCTATTCCAGCCCTGTCCCTGGGCATGCTGAGACAGCAATTAAGACTGGGTGTGATGACGTGAGCCTGTAATGCCAGAGCTTTGAAGGCTGAAAACAGGAAGATCACTATGAGTCCAATCTGTGTAGTGGGACCCTTTAGACCCTGTACTAAATACATTTTTAAAAAAATCAGCTGACTATATGGATTTATTTCTGGGTTCTCCATTCTACAACTACAACTACATCCACTAATATAGTCTTTTGCTAAATATACATAGTCTTGACTACTGCAGCTTTATAGCAAATCTTTCAGTAGGGTAACATCTGTTCTCAGACTTCGTTTTTCTCTTTGTTGCTGTGTTCACTGCTCTGGTCTTTTGCTTCTGCATATGAACTTTACAAGCAGGTTTGTGCATTTACAAAATATTGAATAGGACTTTCATTTAGGATTATGTTGAGCCTATACACCAAACTGACAAGTACTGACATTGCTACAATGTTCGGTTTTCCAATCTAAGAACATGGAATTGTCTGTCTGTCTGTCTGTCTGTCTGTCTGTCTGTCTATCTATCTATCTACCTACTTTTTAGCTATTTTTTCATTGCAGTTTTATAGTTTGTTTCCTATCAATTCGGTAAATATTTTGTTAGATTTGCAACTTAGCCTTGTTTGTAGGGTGCTAATGTAAATTGTCCTGTTTTTAATTTCAAATTAAGCTTGTTCTCTGAGAAAGTAGCTGCCTTTATGTACCAGTCGCCTATCCTTGAAACTTGCTATCATTATTTGCTCACTACACTTTTGCACTTTATTCCTACAGACTTTTTACATGGACAACTGTGTCATTAGCGACATGAGGCAGTACATTTCTTCCTTCCTTTCTGTTCCCTTTCTTGCCTCATCATTTAGCCAGAATTTTCAGTACAATATTAATAGGGAGTGGTGAGAGCAGATATCTGTGCCTCATTCCTGATGTTAACAGGAAAGCTTAGAAAGACGAAGTATGAGATTAATACTGACAGACCTATACCAAGATTTTTTGATGAGGCTTTGTTTACATTGGAAGTGAAATAGTTTATTATTTTTATTGATTTGTGAGTCTTTCTTTGGTTTTGTTTACCTAACTCTCTTACTGACATGGATGATGAGAGCTGAAATAATCCTTGTAAGTTGTTTCGTTTGAGTGTCTTAAAAATTTTGAACACTACTTCATTAACATATAATTTATACAGAGTAAATCACAATATACTAAGTATATAGCTTAATGTCTGTATGAACATACCTGTTATAAAATTGAGGAAACACAAATATACTGATATTGATTTTTTAAAATTTTTTTGCGGAACTGGGGATTGAATTCAGGTCCTTGTGCTTGCCAGGGAAGCACTTATTCCACTGAGCCATCTCCCCAGCCCCTATACTGATATTCATAAAATACACTATGAGAATAAAAACATTAATAGGTACTTGGGCTAAAATAACTTTCAACCCAAATTAAGAAAAATTTAGATATCTCTAACTTATAAGCAAAGGTCATAACAAAAGCACACAGAAGCTAAATCACATAGTGTACACTGTGCTCATGCTGAGGCTGTTGCAGTAATGCACTTTCATTAAATGTCCTCAAGCCTGTTATACTAAACTACCATGACAGACTATGAAAGGAGAAAACGTGTCTTAATATGTAAGCTGTTAGGGAAAAGATTTTAAAACGTTATTGGAAGTACATTGTGAAATTTTCAGGTTGGACTAAGGATTTAAATGTGAGAGGTGAAACTTTATAGCTTGTACAAGAAAATATATTACCTCAGAATAAATAAGGATTTCTATTAAAAACACCTAAAGCAAATCATAAAAAGTTTGATACACTGAGCAATATGGAAGTCAACAGTTCTGTTTCTCAACAAACCTGATATGGCTTGTGTCTAGGCGTCCCCCCAAAGCCTAATGCAATCATGGGGTGGCTTCTAGAGTTTGTGATTAATTCATGTTCCAATGCTGGGATTGTGAGTGTGAGTGCTATGCACACCCTGGGGCAGATAGTCTGGATTCAGTATATGGAAGGGAGAAAGGCTTGCTCCCTGCTGCTGCTCTTCGCTCTTTGCTCTTGCTGTTTTGCTGTTTTCTGTGGGCATAAGCTGCTGCTGGTCCTCCCTCTTTGCTTTTTCTGTTTTCTGTGGCCATGAGCTACTGCCCTCTTCCATGTGCCAATCTGATTATGGACTGAACCCTCCACAAACTGTAAGCTAAATAAACCTTTCCTTCCTTTATTTTGGTGTCAGATATTTTCTCCCATCAACAAAAGAAAAGTAACACAGACAAAACCCAATATAACCACTAATTTTGCCAGGTGTTGTGGTTCACACTTGAAATTTCAGCACTTGAGAGGCCGAGGCAAGTAGATCCCTGCAAATTCAAGGTCAGTGTGAGGTCCATAGTTAACTCAATGCAGCCTGAAATACACAGTAAGACCTGCCTCAAAATGAGGGGAGGACCACAAACTATAAGAGAATTATTTGTGCAATATATGAGGTTTGTTTCCAGAATCATACAAAGTTCAAAACAGAATTTAAATCAATGTGACTAACAAAAAAAAAAAAAAAATCAAAAGAAAAAAATGGCCAAAAGACACAAATGAGCATTGCCCTGAAGGTAAGCAGGGCTAACACTAAAAATGTATGAAGGAAAGCATTCAAGCCAAAATAAAGTACCACTTTACACCAGTCACACTGGCAATGAGGAAAAGAATAAAAAGTTGAATAATACCAATGGTTGGAGAGTCTTGGGCACTCATAAACTGCAAGTACAAGTGCAAGTTAGCACGCTGAAAAACAAGTAGGGTTACCTCAGAGCGAACATCTGTATGCTGCATGCCCTCCGCCTCCCTCAGTCTAGCTCCAGGCAGATACCCCTAACCAGACCTCTGCATACAGAGGCCAGAAGATGCACCAAGGTGTACCAGACACAAGCAAATAAAACTTACAGTGTCCATCCACGACAAGCATGAGTCTGGAAAGGACAGCGTATCCAGGAAGCAGAATTCTCTACAGGGATAAAGGAATGCACGTATCATTGCTGCTTGCCTTAAGACTACAAACTTCAAGAAGCAGCCAGGAGGCGGCAGCAGGATGGTCACAGCCCAGTCTGAGGCCAGCCAGGCTTCCTAATGAGCTCATGGCCACCCTAGAACACATGGTGAGAACAATCTTGCCTCAAAAATAAACTAACGAAGTAAAATAACTTCGTTACTTAAAGTATACAACATGATGTTATGTTTCACATATACAATAAATTTAACATTGTTACCAAGTGAAATTTTAACATGTCTATCATCTGGTATAGTAACCTATTTTTATTTATTTTTTTTTGTTGTTGTTGTTGCCAGCAAATCTAAAATCTGCCCATTTAGCAGGAACCCAAAATTAGTGGTTGTATTGGGTTTTGTCTGTGCTACTTTTCTCTTGTTGATGGGAGAAAATATATAACACCAAAATAAAGGAAGGAAAGGTTAGCTTACAGTTTGTGGAGGGTTCACTCCATAATCAGAGTGGCACACGGAAGTGGCACAGTACCATCCCATAACCTGTGCTCCCATATTGCATACTGAAACCGTAGCCTGGTTTATCCAATAGATCTGTCACTTTACATCTCATGACCCATCTTCCCTTTCCCCTCCTCTGGTACCCCACCTGAGTAACCACTACTTTACTCTCTAACCCTTTCCTCTTGGCATATTTCTCCACCTGAGACAATGTCCCTCAGGCTTATCCATACTGTGGCAGATGGCAAGGCCTCCTTTTTGAGGCCACCATAGTCCTGCCACATCTGCATCTGTATGTGGAGCACTGATTCTTTATCTGTTCACCTGCCAATGGACTTAAATTGCTGCCTTATCCTGGCTATTGTGAATAAAGCTGCAGTGAAAATGGGAAGGCAGGAATTCTGATGAACTGATAACATCATTTCCTTGGTTATATGCCCAGGAGAGGGACTAGTGAGCTATACGTAGACCTACTTTTTGTATGTGAAATATGAACTGAACCTTACTGCATGACTACAGAAGAGCTGTTACAGATGTAAGATCATTTGCCTCTTATAGTTGAATTTCCAAAACTGCACATCTAGAGCCATGTGTATTTCACTAAATTTCCAGTGTTAAAGCATAATAATAGAGAGAAGCAACTTAATGAGGTTAGAACTGTAGCTCTCTAGAACCTTCTGTGCCATTTTCCATAGTAGCTACGGCAATCAGTACTCCCACCAGCAATATCTCAAGGATCCCCTTTCTCCAAGAGCTCACTGACATTTGTTTCCATTTGACCTTATTAAAACAGTCACATTAGTGTAAGGCAGTGTCTCATGGTGGTTTTCTTTTGCCTTTCCCTGATGAACGGCGTTGTGTATATTTTTATATGCAGCTTGGAAGCTTTTATTTATTCATTTTTATTGGATTGAATCTTGGGTCTTATGCATGCTATCTTATGTTTGTTTTTAAAGAATACAAAATGGTAAAAAATTTGGGAAAGGTGCAAAATTTCATTAAACAGAGTAGTAGGAATTCAACAATGGTTGTATTGCATAATATTATCTTCAAATTAGTTGTTTAAGTTACCTGACACCCTTAATCCTAAGTGCCCTGGATCCTAGCATAGCATTGTGTGGATAAATCCCCGTGTCACACACTCTGGATCCAGTCACTTCTAAAGAGCCCCACCTATGACCTCATGAGTCTTTGGGGGACATCTAAATGCAAGCCATAGCACGTGCTAAGCATGTGCTCTGCAAACATAGAGGTGCAGCCCAGCTCCTGCCAATCATTTTTGTAATTTGATCAGGGAAATGTGCATAAAAGGTCCTTTGTCCACTATTTATATCAGATTTTTTTTCTTTTCCTACTATTGAGCTCTTACTAGATTAGATATTAATCACTTACCAGGCATTTGGTTTGCAGATACTTTTCTCCAATGCCTTCTGGACACTTTTCTTGCTGTTTCATTTTGTTGATCACTTTCTTTGCCAAGGAGAAGCTCTTCCATTTGATGTTGTCACCTTTATATGTTTTTGCTTCTACAACCTGAACATTTGATGTAATGTCCCCCCAAAACCACTGCTAAAGCCAGTGTCTGAAGGCTGTTCCTCTGTGTTCTCCTCTAGGAGTTTTACTATTTTAGGTCACTATTTAGTGCTTTTCTTTTTTTGCTCATTTAAAGTTGATTCTTGTATGGTTGTAAACTGGAGGTCCAGTTTTCATGTGGCAATGCATCTTCCCCAGCAGGGTTACTGAAGAGACACCTTCCCTCCAATGTGTTCTCTTGGAGTCCTCATTGGAATTTAGCAGAGCACGTGTTTGGATTCCATTCTGGGCTCTCCATTCTGTCCCACTGCTCTAGGTATCTGTTTTGTGCCAGCACCATGCTGTTTTGATCCTTTACAATAGTTCCAAATTAAGGAGCAGGATGCCTCCAACTTTTCTGCTTATTTCTGAGAAAATCATTTTGAGTAAAAATGAGTCAAAAGAGAAACATGTTTACTTAATGTATAAAAAGTTCAAAGTCATATAAAACTAAGAAGTAGATGTTTAAGGATATATAGATTAATGTCAAAACCATCCAGACAAGCCAGAGAACAATGCACTTAAAATCCAGGCACATCATTCGCCACGTGAGAGGCAGTACTGGGACTGCACTCCCATCTACTGGTCCTAGAGCCCACCCCACAGCAGGGAGCTTGGAAATTTGCAAATTGGGATCCAAAAGAGTATTAATCTGCTTTGTTAAATTTCATTGGTTTTTCTTCTACTTTATTGCTGGGATTCACAAAATAATTTTTCCCCACAGTGCAGTTGTACTCAAAATAAAAGAATCTTATTAATAATTCACCTATTTCTTTTCTCTTCCCTCCTAGTTTCTTTCAAAATTAAAACTGTGAGAACAGCTGGGTTGAGGAGACAACCAACCCCTCTGAAGCTTTCTAAAGGGGAAAAAGAAACTAAGATTCTTTCAAATAAATTGATGAGACTCTACAACTGATAAATCCCATCTTAAATTAGATTAACCTATTCATGATCCTTGTGACAATTGATACAAATTTTATGGTATACTTCCATTAGTAGATGTATTTCAGAATAGTAGCTGAAATCACATAACCTGTTTTGTATAGACAGAATTCTTCAATGTAACCATGAGATGAAGACATCTGGTCATGGGTCCACCGCACAGCTTGCATCTACATCCTGGGCTTCCTCTTGTAGAAGCCGATGTTGACCTCGTGTCACCCTCAGAGTTCCACTTTTCAGCAACAGTAAGTCTCTGAAGAAACCAGGAAGCTGGTTTCTCAGTCTGAGCTGAGGATTTGTACTTAGGTTTTAAAAATCTCTGCACTTTAATCCTAAGAAGATAAACAGAACTCAAAGTGCACCAAGCAAAATAAGCTATTCCTTTGGAACATTCTGTGCTCTTAGTGTTCAGGATAGTTAGCATCTGGCAGGTAGCAAAAAGGGAAGTGAAAAATAGGAAGAATAACCATTTCATTGGAACCTACTCTAAGTGATCTACTATGAAGCTTAGAAAAACCAGAACCATGTATCCAAGATTAGGTATTTTGTTTTGTTCTTTGCTACTTCTTTGGTAGAGAGAAATAGATAAGCTCTTCAAAATATACAAATTAATTCATTTATGCAGCTGAATATTACAGTTAATAATTAATGTAACCATTTCAAAGTGTACCACACCCATTTCTGAAAATGCCTGAGGCAGTTTACATATTAACGCACAGTTCAGAGGCACACAATTAGGTTTAGTCCTAAATGAAAGAGACCCAGGATACACAGGGGTGGTGCTGTCAAGTGTGGCTGTGGTCTGAGCCTGTTGGTGGCTCTCCTCCCTGCTTTTGGCCTCTTCCCTGCCTCTGACGTGGTGGCTGCTGGCCCTTGAATGTCCCTCTTCACCACAGCAGTGCACTGGGCCTGTGTGGCACCGTCAGAGGTCAGAGTGTGGACTGTGGATGTTCGAATCTTGGCTCTGCAGGCTGGGCAGGTTATTAACTCTCTTGGGGCTTTAGTTTCCTCATTTGTAAAATGGGGGATAATTGCAGGTCGGACCTCACCGGTGAGAATTACATGGTTTCATTCATATAAGCACTTGGAAGGGAACTGGTACACAGTGAGGGCTGAGTACTGGATGAGTAAGTGCTATTATTTAGTCATTCAATACTCCTCAAATGAATTAAAGTGCCTTTATTAAAACATAGGCCTTTCAGATTTATTTTCACCCATCTCTTACTGTTCTTGTCACTCTGGTATACATCAAGAGACACTGGAACATGCAGTACAAGCTGTCTGTCTACCTCCCATCTGCCATGACCTTTGTCTCCAATGTGTGAGACCCAGTGCCTTCACTTCTTCCACTCCACTCATCTCTGCACAGACAGGAGCAATGCACACCTTGCCTTTATCATTGGCTCGAACTATAACATTTCTAGAACCTTCAAGCACACCCTTGGCCTTTCTTACCATCATCTCCCCTTTGCTTTCCGATCTGCTGTGTTCTAATTCCATGTGTCTGTCCTGCAGAACTGTGCATGACATTCTGTCCTGTTGCTCAGCTTGGTGCTGTTTCCTCTTGTGAACTGCTTTGGTTTGGTGCTTGTCTCTTTCCACAGTGCTTTCAACTTCTCTCTTCTTGTTTCCTTTTCTTTTTTCTGTATCTGACAGGAATCCATTCACACTTTTGGCTCCTCACATCACACCCATTAAGTCACTCAAGCACGTGCACTGGAGTTAGTAGCTCATTGTCTCTGTCCTCAGTGGAGCCCTGGATGCAGTCTGCCAGCCTCCTCCACACCCTTCACTGCTCTGGGTCTCTGCAAAGTTTCCCCCGTTATTCTCCCATCTCTCCCATATTTGGTTACCAAGTTCTATGTAAATAATTTCCCAAATGCCTTTTACATCTAATTGCCCATCTTTATTTTCTGTTTTTCATCAGTTCTACTGGTGTCCTCCCCTCAGCCTACAAAGCATTCTCTCTACTGCTAAAGTGGCATTTCTAAAATGCAAATACCCTCACATTTAGCTAATATTAATGCCCTGCTTTCTGAATCAGTCTCACCCATAGCTTGGCCAGAGTCTTGTATGAAGCCTTTCAGCATCTTTATTGAACTCTCTTCCCAATTCCTGCAACCTGAACCCAATGGCCCAACTATTTGTACTTCCTTAAGTGAGCTACATTCTCTCACATCTGCTTGGCTCCGACCTTGGCAAATGTCGCCCTTTTCACTGATTTACCTAGACAATGCCTGCTGCCTGGGGGGTTCTGTGCCAGTGCCTTCTCCTGTCTGCTTTGTGGCACCCTCTCACAGCCCCTGCCCTCAGAACTCACTATGCTGGTCAAGTGTCTGTGCTTGCTTCTCTGGAGTATAGATCTCTGTTCAGGAGCCTACCGCACTGATAGCAGTTGGCACCAGTGTATGTGTAGAGGCAGATCTGATGGGGTCAGTACTAAGCACAAGGTCTTATGTCACCAGCTGAGCAGGACTGAGGACTCAATGAATGAGTGGCACTCACTGGCTAACACTACGAGTTCTCAGCATGGTAGACCCCTCAGGTTCTCTCCTCACTCCTTTCCTGGCAGCAAATTGCCTTCAGGAATCCTGGGTATCATATGTTTTATGCAGCAACACTTAGGAGGCAAAGGAAGATTGTTTCTCCTTGTCTGTCCTTGTTAGAGGAGCTACAGAAATACTTTTCTAGTAGGGTACGGTGGCACACACCTGTAATCTCTCTGGAGGCTGAAGCAGGAGGGTTCATGAGTTTGAGGCCAGCCTGGGCTGCAAAGTAAGTTCAAGGTCAACCTGAAGTACATAGTGAAACCCTGCCTCCAAAGTCAAAAATAAAAATAAAAACAAACAAACAAAACAAAAATATCAGAAAGAAAGATGGGGAAAAATTTCTTTTCTAAAACACTCCCTGGTATCCCATCACCAAAAGTTCCATTCAGTTTTCTGTCCAAAGCTGTATCATGTGCCAAATGCCTAAACTGGTCACAAGCTTGGGAGTAGGAACATTACTTTGGCTTAGCCCAGTGAGGTACACCTGAGTCATTTGAGGACATAGAACACAGGGGGTAATTTCAGTACTATCATCAAGGATGGAGACAGAGATGGCCATCAGGTAGGCAGCCAGCCATCTTTGCTAAAATGCGTGTTGCAACAGAAGGAATGTTGGATGTAGTCAGGAATATCTTAGTTGGATTTTCATTTCTGCCTTTTCCTAGTTGTGTAACTTTGAGCAGTTTACTGTTTTACAAATCTAGGGCACCAAAAAATACAGAAGGGGTTTTTCACAGAGCTCTGTTCACTAGTTTGTCATACTCCTAACCTAATGCATAGTTTTGTTACATGTCTTTCTCACTGATACATTTCTTTCTTGTATTTTCTTTTGATCCTAGCAAGAAAGACTACAATTTCATCAGAAATTATCTTTGTGAACAAGAAAACAATCTCTAGTGGGTTTGTGAAATCTGAGGTCGTTTGCATAGTGACACCTGTGGATATTCACCAATGCACTCCTTCCACCAGCCACTGATAGCTCAGTCAATCACCTAACGGCAAGCTGGGAGCAAACAGACCCATTTCTAGCCCTGGACAAATGCAGATGGCCTTGATGTGACCTAATACTCAAATTTAATCTTAATCACAAATTTAAGGTTCATATTCAATAGGAACAAACATAAATGTGTAAGTGAAATTCTCAGATGTCAGAAAAAGCAACATAGACTCAGAGAAAGGATAGAATATTTGTGCATTGAGTTAACCAAGTATTCAAAGTAGAGAAAAAGTAGGTCATTCCTCAGTTTAATGGTTCATTAGATTAAATTTATGAGACCAAAAATCTTGGAATCTTTAGACTTTTAAAATCTTCACAATAAACTATATTTGTCATGGTTGTAACCTGACAGCTCCCACAGCCTCATGATCATTGGCAGGGCTGTGGTAGGTAACTACACTGTAGGGGAGCCACAGCTGACTTCATGGTGGGCAGTGGGGCCTGATTGGAGGGGCGGGCCATGGAGGCAGTTGCCCTGAAGGGAGCACTGCTTCCTTGGACCCTCCTCTGCTCTCTGTGTCCTGGCTGCCGTGGGTGAGCAGCTTTCCTGAGTCTAGGCCATTCCATAACACCTTTCTGTCTCAAAGCCCAGCAACTCTGAGTCAAAAACATGATCCAGAATAAACACCTCCTTTAAACTGTGAGCATGGGGCATTTCTCCCAGCAATAAGAAATGAACTAGGACAGAGTTTGGTATCAAAGAAGTGATGCCATCACTATGATACTGCTGAACTGTGGTTAAGAAACTTTTGGAATTAGTTTGCAGGAGGAGTTGGAAAGTTTTGAAGATGTAGCCTGGAGAAGAAACCCTGAAATACTATAAGAATAGCTTGATAGAAGATTCTGGTCAGAGTTTAGCAGACAAGAGTGCTAATATATAGGCAGACAGCGAACATCAGGCTCAGGAGGTTTAGCTGAGGGCAAAGATTCCATTGACAGGTGAACTCCAGGGTGTGTGTGTGTGTGTGTGTGTGTGTGTGTGTGTGTGTGTGTGTTATGCTCTGGAGAAAATTTGTGCACATTTCACTAATGTCCTAAAACTTTGCAGAAGACAAAGATTAAAGACAATGGAGTAACTAATATGGCAGAAGAAACCAAGGTAGACCAATGTTGAAGGTGTGGTGTGGATATTATCAGCAGCATTTTGCCATCTTGACATGGAGACTCAAGAGCAAATTATAGCTGAGTGGTCTAAAAAGTTTTAAGCCTCACCAGAGTAGAAGTTCCTGTAAATGTGTAGCCTGAAAACTTTCTGGCAGATGAAAGTTTGGTTAATAAATAATCATCATTAAGAAGAAGCCAAATACTTTACACAAAGAATGCTCTAGGGCACCCTGGAATCAGAAAGACCCTACCCTTTGGAAGGCTCTAATTTTTAAAAGTAGAAGACTACTTTGAGAATAGAATCCCAGGAAACCCAGCCCATTCAATGCCAGCTGGAAAAGTTTCTAGGATCTATGTCCCCTAGGTATTCAGGGCCACTGCAGCCATGATAAACAAAAAGCCTGGCTATTTCTGGAGCTGGTGGCAGACCTCGATGTCATCTGCATGGTCCTGGATTTATATGTGTGTAGAATCTGAGAGCTCTGGAGTCAGGAAGGCTTCCATCCACATTTCAGGAGAGGGCCAAGGGGGCTAAGTAGTGAGGCTCTCGCAAGGCAGTGCGTTAAGCTGTGAGTGTAAAGCCAAATGGACATCCCAGAAAATGCGAGAATCTAGGAACATGTAATATCCAAGGAAATCCATGGGAATGAACAAAGCTAGCCCAAGCAAGAAGCCATGAGGACTCTACTCTCCAACACTACTGTAGAAGTGGGGCTACCAAATCCTTTGGTGCTCACATCTTGCCACAGTTTGCCCTGGGTTCAGTTCTGGACATAGAATCCACAGGATTTGATATTTTCTCTGTTAGGTTTTGTTCTAGCTTTGGTCCTATTTGTTTCAAGTCTTTCATGCTTCTCTTCTAGGATGGGAATATTTATAATATGCTATCACATCTTGGCAATGTTTAACTTTCATTTTGATTTTTACATGTTTCATAGTAATTCTCAGGAGACTTTGAACTTGGACTTTTCATCAATGCTCAGACTGTTAAGACTTCAGCAACTTGCAAATAGAATAAATTCATTTTGCTTAAAGAGGGGCACACGAGTCTTTCAGGGGACAGGGTTAGAGAGCCTTGTGCTCTCTTAGGCAGGGTTTTGGCAAGTGACTATGGGAGTGTCACAGCTTGTTTGCTGCATGGAGCCATACTAAACCCACCCCAAAGCTATAGATGAGTGCAGCCAAGCTACCTCTTGAACCAGAGCTGCCTAATGCAGTGGGAGCCACCCACAAGCACGAGAATAACTGCTTGCTAATGGAAGCTACAGAGTTGTGTTGATTTTTTGCCATCATGATAGCTATCACCAGAAGAGCAAAGATCAGGCCATCACTGCACTGACTAAGAGTAACACGCTTGGCACAATTTATACCACTACACGTTTGCTGTATGAAACCAGGAACTCAGACTGCAAGACATTGTTAGGGCACGTCCTGAGTTCCCAGATTCCTCCCATCAGAACTCTGGGGAACTAGGAGACTGGCAGGAGATGAAGATAGACCTCCTGGGATTACTGGAGAGGAGCTAGAACTGGCTATGTATTTCTTGGAAAAAAATATATATTATGCTACTGCAAAACTCAGAGATATAGTGAAAACTCCTTGATAAATAATTTAGATTAATATTTTTTCAAAACCTACTATACAGTGAGCTTGTGAAAGTTGAACTGCAAAATAGCGAGGGACTGCCATGCACTAATGTTTTTCAGGGTTGTGACTAGTTGCAAGAGAAGATTCAATTTTATATTGTTCAGAGTCATAGGAACTGTTCACACCACCACTTGCAACCCACTTCGTAGCTTCAGGGTTACCAGTATCCAGCTTGCATGTGTCAAGTGCATTAACATCCTGTCATTTTCCTTCTTCTTTAATTGTGAGACAGGGCCTCACTGTGCTTCTTAGGTTGCCTCAAAATCAAGACCCTGTTGCCTCAGCCTCCCAAGGAACTGTTGTTATAGGCATGTACTACAATACCCATCTTCATTTAATTGTGTAATATATCCATGATCATTGCCTGTGATGGTTGATTTTGTCAACTTGATTGGATAGAGAAATGTCTGGGGAAGGAAAATTGCTGAAGTGCTCTCTCAGTTGTGTCTATAAGGATATTTCCAGAAATAACTCAAATGTAGGACAGTAAATGTGGGGCAAAAGAGCACACCCTGAGTGTGGGTGGCTCCGTACAATAGCCTGGGTGATACATCCAGAAGAATTTCTTTTTTTTTTTAGTGGAACCAGGGGTTGAACTCAGGCCCTTGTACTTGCTAGGGAAGCACTTATTCCACTGAGCCATCTCCCTGGCCCAAATATTATTTTAGGTTGAGGAAATATCTAGAATAATTTTCTTTTCTTTTTTTATTTTTAGCTAGGGAATATAAGCAAGAGGAAAGGAGGAAGCCCAGTGCAGTCTCTCTCTCTCTCTCTCTCCCCCCCCTCTGGCTCTCTCTGGCTCTATGTCTATCTTTCTCTCTTTGTCTCTCTCTCTCTCTCTCTCTCTCTCTCTCTC
>PVKA01027778.1:0-30134 GCA_004027165.1 Ctenomys sociabilis | reverse complement strand
ATCGAGAATGTATTCTTGGTCTGTAAGAACAGAGTTCTGGAGTAGTTGCAGGTTCCCTTTTTAGTAGACACCTCCTGTCTGCTGCTGGAACACGTCAATTGTATCTTCATCCTCCATTTCCAACTGTGCAGGTGTGTCTGTTTCATTGATTGGCTGTCCATCAAATCGGAATCTGATCTGCCTCATTGACAAACCCTGTGGTTCACAATAGGCTTTCATTAGTTTACTAAGTGGTGTATGCCTCTTAATCTTAAACTGCACCACAGAACCATCCTGCCCCGCCACCTTCAAATTAATGTGATCGTTGTTCTCAGTCTTGACTCCTTCCTTGGGCTTTTCGTCGGCCATAGCGAACGCCCGAGTCTTCTTAGCTGCCGCTTCACAAAAGAGGTACCAGGTCCGCACCGAACGAGCACACAAGCAGCACCAGGAGCGGCAGAAGGAGGCAGCAGCGGTCTCAATAAATTCTTAAGAGAAATGTAAGACAATTCTCAAAATATGGAACATGTGGTTATCAATGATTTATTATATTTTAGACACAGGAAAATATTAAAAGGGTGCAAAGATAAACATTACATCCTTATTTGAAATGCTGTACTTCTAACAAAAATCTTTATAAAAATGGTAATATGTAGCATGTACTATGAAAGCTTTCTCAATTACTTTCACTAAATTTAAAATTATGGACTAACATACTAGACATGATGGATAAAATTTATAATAGGAAAATAAGCAAATTAGAATCTATCAATAAAATTATTTATCAGTGAGACAAACTGACTTAGAGAAACACAAGTACACACTGCTACAAGAACATGAATTGTTATGATCCTTTGGCAAAGTAGTGTATATTGTCTACTAATACTGATATGAAAATCCTGCTACCCAGATATTACATCTCAAGTCTATTGTGGCTGGTACCATTCAAAATCCCACAGACCCGTGTGGCAAAATGTATGAACAAGAAATGCATGACTTAATACTGTAGGTAGTGAACATCAAAAAATGGGAAACACAATCTAAATCTCTTAAGGGGACATACATTGTGGAAAGTCCCTGAGGTGAAGTACTATATAACTCAGAAAACAAACCAATTATATCTGCTGAAACAATGTGAATTGACTTGCCTGCATAACATTGAATCAAAGAAGTCCGACACAGTGAGTACATGCAATGCCAGTTTTATTTACATGTATTCTTGACAGGCAAAGCAATGCTATGGCATTAGGTATCAGGATCATTATTGTTATAAAGAAGCAGAAGAAGAGGGTGATATACTACTGATGAAATTTCATTGCTTTATTTTGATGACACTTTCATAGTTTTCCATGCTGGTAGCTAAAAATTATGTTAGATTCCAATTTTTACATTTTATGGTTTTGAATTGAGTGATAATTGTACATGTTTCCAGAGTAGGGTGTGGTGTGACATGATACATATATGTGATTGCAAGACACTGACATCAGGATATTTAGCAAATCTGTCACCTCAAATATTCACTTTTTTTTGGCAGAACTGGGGATTGAACTCAGGCCCTTGAGCTTGCTAGAGAAGCACCTATTCTACTGAGCCATCTCCCTGGCCCAAATATTCACTTTTTTGAACAGGTACTATACTTGAAGAAGTTACGGATAAAAGCTAGAGCTTTTTATTTTGATTTATAATGGTTTTAATTTTCTTCATGGTACTAACTCATTCATTAGTACCAAGTAGTACTGAATGGTGACTTTCTGGTCTACTATGCTGCATCTGAATTAATCGATGAAAGAAATAAAGTTTATCAGAGTGAAAAGGTACCTGAAGTTGTGAATAAAGGACTAAATGTTCAAGACATGCAAGTTATAATGCAGGGGCCCCATGCAGGGGCAGGAGAGCAAATAATAGGGATAAAATACAAAATTTAAGATAATTTTATTATTTTAAATAAGCACATGGAAAATATCCTCTTTCTTGAATGAGAAAGAAGCATGCTTTGTGTAATCCAATACTGACCAAGTCAATTTCCTTTCAATTTTCCTCCCTAGCACTCAGGGTTACAAACCTTAAGTCTCAGGATGCCTACATGATCCTAATAATTTAATTTAATTCTTCAAGGTATACTACTCCTCTAATCTGGGAAAGGATCCTCTGCTCTAGTGGAATTTAGCTCCTGAGTGAAATGTGGCTGGAGGTGGCCTGGGGCCGTAAACGCTTTACGTTCCAACTGTGATGTTTTCATTTGGTTGCCAGTTGCTCAGAGTTTGGGAAGAATGAATCAGAAAGAAAATATAAAATGTTGGGAGTGATAGAGATAATTCTGAATGCATCATTAGCTATTAAGTCATTAAGATTATTACCAGACTTCATTTTGTAAAAAAGTTCAAATTAACTCCCATCTGCTTCATCCTGCAGTGTTCCTCTGAACTGAAGCATTCCCACACTGTGGAGTCCCACAGCCAGATTCCTGATGATACATTTATTCAACTAAGTCAAAATTGTTTTTGCCAGTGCTTTTCGTCATCTATCATTTGGATTTTTTTTTCAGTGGTGAATTTTTAAGGCATATTTTATATCTGGCTGTTTATCAGGCATTTTGGAAGTGACCTATAGATTGAAGAATGGATGAACTGGTAGAGACAGACAGACAGACAGTCAGACAGAGACATACACAGAGTGACAGAGACAGAGACATAGAGAACAGCGTGACATAGAGACACAGAGATGGGAAGAGACATAAAGAGACAGAGAGAAAGAGAGAGACAGAGAGACACAGAGAAACAGAGACATAGAGAGAACAGAGAGACATAGAGACAGAGATGGAGAGATAGAGAGACAGAGACACACAGAGACAGAGAGAAAGAGAGAGAGAGAACTACTCAGTCATAAAAATAAACTTCAGTCATTTGTGGAAAAATAGACACACTTTGATGTAGATGATTAAATATCACATGATTTGTCTTATGTGAGAAATTGAAAATATAAGTAACATGAAGAGCAAAGTACAGAACAAAATAAAAGAAAAGGGAGAAACAGTGCACCCAAGAAGGGAACCTGGGAATGGGGGCCTTGGAGGGAAGAAAGCTGAGGGAACAGAATATGGTGCTCTGGCTCTGTCTATGCCCCCATCCCCCCCAGGGAAAGGTAACTGTCCTGTATGGTGAGCATATGCAGATAGAAACTACATTGCATTGTTTCTTACAGCTGCTGTGACAAATGACTACACATGATTGGGTAAAGCAAGAGACATTTATGGCTTCACAGTTTGAGAGGCCACAATTCTGAAAAGCAACTGTGGTCAGGACAGGTCTCTCTGCCGCACTGAGCAAACCCATTCCTCTGTTGTTTCAACTTCTGGTGCTGCTGGCTTCCTTCGCTGTTGGCTACATCCGTTCAACCTCTGCTTCCACATGTGTATGGTAATAATTTTTCTGTGTTACTCTGATACAGGGGCAGTGTGCTGGTTTTTCAGTCCATATTAATAGATATTTTGTCCTTTATAAAAGAAGACATAAAGGTTCCAATTCTTAGCACTTGTCACTCCTGAGAGGCTATTATTCAGACTTGTAACTTTTAAAGAGACTTCTAAACCATTTGTGTTTACAATCATTCGTAATCTCAGCACTTGCGAGGCTGAAGCAGAAGGATCGCTAGGAGTCAGAGGTCAGCCTGAGTTACATCATCAGTTCAAGTCTAGACTGAACTAAATAGTGAAACTGTTTGAAAAAAAAAAATCTAGCTTTCTTGGGAAGCAATGTGAAGAAATGCTTCAAAAAACACACTCCCTCTAGCTGTGAATAGTTGGAGCTTAGCCTTTAGTAAAAACCTGACACTGCCTTTAAAACCAGAAGAATAGAACTGTTCTTGTTGTATGTGCTTTGGATGCAATTAGGAAAAAAAAAGTGAGAAATCACATTTTTGGAAAACTTTTCTACATTTAACTGCTTCTATGTAAATGATATAAATATAATGGCACAGGTACCTGGCTTGTACCTTGGAACCAGGTGCTGTGTACTATAGTACAAATTAAAATGGATAGTTGGGGAATTCTAAATTTGGCTCTGGATCAGTACTATATTATATGCATAGCAAGAGGCCTGTCCATGTGAAGACGTGATTGTAGGTTACAGTTTTACTCATGCAGCTTTTATATGCATGAATACTTTGTATAGCATTTTATATCTGATATCTCTAGTCCAGCAGAGCCAGGTGCCTGTGGTATTATCATAGTAGCATTTAATATACTTGTGTCTCTATGAAGGGGGAGAATATATACTATACACAATTGAGACACATCACACTTATATAATTACAGAATGGTTTCCTGCCAATCCAGCAGCAATCTGCTTGGGTTTTCTACTTATTATACAATGAAATTTCAAGAGGAGGTTACTGCAGAATTGCTCTGTTATTTGAACCATCAGTACTGGGCATTTTAAAATCCAACTGTTTCCTTTTCGTTGTTGCTACACTGTGGATGAACAGTTTGCCTTATTTTCTCTTAATGGTTATGGAACGACAGTCATCAACCCTTCTGGTTTTCCTACCTGCTGCGCAATGAAAAAAAGATGAATCGGGTTCACGGAGTTATAGAGCTTGAGACAGGGGTGATGATTTCTCTCTACAGTTCTCATTTGGTTGCTAAGAAATACACCACCAGAAAATGTGATGTTTTCACCGAATTCAGACTTATTTCAGAATGACATCTGGAACTTGTGTAATTTACTAGCATCAACTTCTCAAGCAAAATAACATCAGTCTATTAAATTTATGGGTGTATGTATGATAAGCATATTTCTTCAGGCATAGCTAAACAGTAAAATAAGGATGATGAAGTGCGATCATACTTTTTAATATTCATTTAAGACCTTTTGCCAAATGGTTTCAGTAGCCTTCCAATGAGTCTCCCTGTCTTAAATTTTTGGCTTATCACCTATATCTACTAATCTGTTGTTAGTCTAACATTTCAAAGCTTTTATACATCCAAAATGCAGAATGAATCATTCCTTCATACAGCACATTGGTGCATTCGTACCAAGATCTAGCACACAGCCCTTTAAGGTGCTTTCTATGATAACATAGGAAAGGAACACTAGTAATAAAGGAACTTAAGAGAAAAAATGATATTAAGAAAGTATAAGTGATTTTTAAAGCAACTCAGATCAGCAACAGACTATTTTTGAATTGAGAAGAAAGTATAATCTATGGAAGAAGTATTCATTTGCTTAAACTTGGTTCATGAGTGTCATTCGCATACAATTTTGATAAATACAGACTAGAGTGGTGAAGTTTGGTATTTGTTTTTTAGATAATTTTTAATCACAGCAGATTTTGATTTGAGGCATTCTACAGTGCTTAATTTTAATAAGGTAATGTTTTAGAAAATTTGACTAATACTCTAGAGGTATGATACAAAAGAAGAACAATAAATTGAGGATGATAGGATGATGATGGGTAACTATGCTAAGCAAATATCCACCAAAGTGGGTAGGAATTGAGTTTTTTAAGCTGTAAGAATGAACAAAATGTGGTGAACAATCATAGTTATTTACAGAGTGATGAAGATGAACCCTGACTGCCAAGACGTCTTCAGTGTTGGTTCATATTGAAGGACAGTGATTCCATTCTGCAACAAGTACAGCCTGAGAAAAGATGCATGACAGAGGGTCTGGTAAAGGTTAGGAAACCTAATGCTTGCAAATAATTTGATGCATGTTCCAGCACATGCTCTTTGAACACTATTTCACAGATTAATTACAGAAGCCTTCTCACACCTTGGACAGAGCGACCAGAGCAGGGTTCTATGAAGCCACCTTGATTTGCAGAGAGCTGTCAGAGAAGGAGCAGGGGCTTTTGCTGGACTCACCTACCTCAGGAGAAAATGTCACTTAATACTCAGTCACCTTTCTTAGTGCAGTGTTGCCCCAGTCCCCAATGTCTTGTTCAATGTCAGTTCTAGTCATCTGATGCTCTGGAAGTAACAATATCTGAGTTGTTATATTTTCAGTGATGTTTTGACTTCCTCTGTGGATTGGAGATAAACATGCTGAGAGCTGTTGAGTAAGTGTGACATTTAAAACAAATATTAAAGAAGTAATTTATGGGGACAGGGAGATGGCTCAGTGGAATAAGCGCTACCTGGCACATGCAACGGCTTGAGTTCAACCCCTGGTTCTGAAAAGAAAAACAAAAGTAATTTGTTTTGCTTTCATTATTTGATTTTAGTTTGGTGATGAAAACAATGCAGTTCTGGATCGAATAAGGCTGCAGCAGGTGATGTAACTTTAAAAGATATTAAAATCCTGTTAGTTAAAAACATGTTAATTGATGTGTTTTGGTGAAGGAAGAAAAAATATAAAGACAATCATGGTGATGTTAAAAGTACTTAGGCATACCAGGATTTGAGGAGTGGAAAGGAAAGGGCGTAGCAGGGGAGCATAGCACTGAAAGGGGGTCCAGGGAATGAAGGAGATCAGTTGATGGGGGCACTTTTTTGAAATCTGAGAAAGAATAAAAAAATAATAAGTGCATAAATAGAGATAGAATTTACAGGGTGTTTATGCCTTTATGAGATCAGATCTTGTTTATAAAATCAGCAGAAAGAATCTGAAGTTAAATGAAATTTAACTTTCGTTTTCAAGGGCTGACTGATTAAAGGTACAAGAAAGAAATCGACTGCTGGTAGACTGAAATTCCCAGAGAAGCAAAATAACTGAAAGTAGGAGTTGGAGACAAAAAGCACAGGAAAAAAAGGTGTGATGTGGAAAACTGGGCAAACATAAATCTTAAAAATATGAAGATGTTCATTAAAGTGAGTGAGTCAAGGCTGGAATGTGGTAGGGTTGCAGACATATATGTGTACACACATACGCGTTTATATATATGTTTGTATATGATTATATGTGTGATATAGATATATTTATGCTTATATATGATTAGAATATGGTTTATATGATATAAAAGATATATATACTTATACATATATATGAATATATACATGTATATATATACATATATATATATAATTTATCTTAGTGATAGAGTCCTTGCATATCAGGACCTGAATTGATGTGTGGCATGGTGAACAAAAAGAATGGGAGGGAGGTAGGGACAGGTGGAAAGTGAGAGAGAGAGAAAGAGAGGGAGAGACAGAGACAGAGACAGACAGAAAGCAAGAGGGAGAGACTGAGAGAAAGAGAGATTAACAAATTCAAATTAAGTGAGAGAAATTGTGTTAAAATTGGTAATGTCTGCTACAGGGGAAAAAAACAGTAAGTTAAGGATAAGTCAGCGGGATTCTCATTTGCATCATGATTACAACATGCAACAGGTTCAGGCCAGGGAAGTTCATATTTAGGAGCTGTGGTGGGAACGCATCTCCCAACTTGTGCGTGCTGAAACTTATTAACACTAACAGAAAGGAGGCCTATGGAAGGTTCCTGAGGCAGGAGGAGGGAGTCGAAGAAAGGATCAGTTCCTTTGTACAAGGCTTGTGGGAATGAGGTTGTCCCTTTTCTGTCCCCTCCCTTGGGTAAGGACAAGATGCATCAACAGGGCACCATCTCAGACCCATAGCAACTTGAGTAGGTGTGAAGATTTTAACACAGAACGCATGGAGCACCAACATAGGATATATTACCATTAAAATAGTTTTAGCAACTTATCTTTCCTCCAGACTTTCAAAACATTAAACTTGCATTTTCTTCTTAGCACAACCTGTTTTATACTCATATTTGATTATATTATCCAAAATTTATATGGTTTTATCTGTAACATGAAAATTTCTTAAGCAGTTTTGAGATGAAGGAACTATTTTCAATTTTAGGAGCAGCAGATAGGTGTCAGTGTACTAGAACTCATTAATGAAACATCCATATGTATGTATACAACATGAATAAATAGCCACAGTTTTCAAAAAGCCCCGTAAGCCAAATATTTTTAAGCACAGTACCAAACACAAATAGGTTCAGGTCCTGGGAGATAGCTTAGTGTCTAAGCACCTACATGGCAAAGCAAAGGACCTGTGTTTGATCCCAAGGATGGCATGCCATGCTGGCCCCCCCTTGGGCCCACTGAGCCAGCCACTGACACCAGGTGCATTCCTGTAACCCTAGAATTGGGGTGGCTGAGACAGGAGGGTCACTGTGAGTCCAAGTCACATAGTGAGATCCTGTACCAAGTACATACACTAAAAGAAATAATAATAATAATAAGTTCATAGAATGTTGACCATTACATTGGGTTGTTCTAATGCACTTAGTTCTTCTGCACTTTTTTGCTTCTACAAGCCTTGCACTTTGTTCTTCATGATCTCAAGCTCTGTTCCTTCCCAAAGAGCTTAATGTATCTCCTGGAAAGTGAGTATGTTTATAGATTCAGGGATTCTATTATATCCTTTTACACTTTCTTTGTGAAACACTGAAAAGCTTTCCAGATTCTTTCTTATTTCTTATATGAAGGCCTGGTATATCCCAGAGTATAAGTTTTATAATTGTTATACATTTAATTTTGTTTGGTACTGGGGATTGATCCCAGGGCTTCTGCAGTAAGATACACTCGCAAAGCTTTTTATTTATTTATTTTGTTTTGAGACAGGGATTTCCAAAGTTGCAAAGTGGAATAGGCTGGACTTAATTCACAATCCTCCTGCTTCAGAATGCTAGGAAGATAAATGTGTGCCCTTCTCAGCTAATCATACTTAGAGCCACAAGGTGGATCATTGTGTATATTAGGGAGTAGATGAACTATAATACAGTTTGATTCCAAAGCATTTTTTTGGAATTATTTGAAAATTAGATGCAAAGATTTATGACATCAAGTCATTGAATTTTTTAAAACTTGTCAACTTGTGCCATGTTAATTATTTTCTAATTTATTCAACTGTTATAATTCACTTGTCATTTCAGGATGGATATTTTGTGTAATGCTTTGTATTCAGAGTCAGCACAATTGGTCATATATGTCTACTGTGTTTTAAAAAATGTATCAGTTATTTAATTAGGTCCATAATAAGAAATTTAGAGCACTAATTTATGGGGACAAATTCTACTTGTCAGAGCAAAAATGGATCACAGGTAGCCCAGAGCTGAGGCACAGCTTTGATTTTTATTAAAATCTTGAGTCCACCACTGTCTGATCCACTTTGTGCTGCTCTGAAATCTGGTATCTCTCTCGGTGTCGAAGATCTCACCCTCCTGGTGTTCCGCTTTCTGAAGCTTCTTCTTCTTGAAGTAAGCATCCGTGAGGTGTTTGTGGGATTTTCACTTTGCTGATATCAATTTTTGTAGAGGTGGCAATGACAAATTTCTGGTGTGTTCTTCATAGAGGACCACGATTATGGCTAACAGGTCCAGTTGCAAGTAGCAAGCCACTGGCCAGCTGCTTCAGGAAGACCCCTCTCTTGCCTCTGTAATGCCTGGTGAGGATGATCAAGGTGCTGCTGGGAGTGATGCTAGCTTGAAGTTTCCGCACATGCTTACTGAAGGGTTTCTTGCCATGACTCAAGAGCTTTTGGGGCACATCTTCAGTAGGGTAATATCTATGCATTTTTCAAAGCTCAACCATTCAGGTACCTCCATTCTTATCCCCACGAGCTGGTTTTGTGATCATAGCAAGATCTTTCTCATTTTCCTTCTCAACCTTTGATTTAGCAGCTGTGCACTTTCTCTTATACAAAGCCTTTCTGGAATACATAGCAGATCGGGAGCATCTACAAATTCCTCTAAACAGGACAGGATTTCGGCTGCAGTGGGGCCGCCCCTTCTTGGACTTTTTTATCTTCACCTTACCCTCTTCACCAGTACTGCTGGCTGAAGCCTTCTTGGATTTGGGTTTTCTCTTTTTATTTTTATATTTATTTATTTTTGGCGGAACCAGCTGTTGAACTCAGACCCTTGCGCTTGCCTGGGAAGCCCTTATTCCACTGAGCCATCTCCTCTGCCTCTGGGTTTCCTCTCTTTAGTGTCTGGCTTATTAGTTTTTTTCACCTACCATCTTGCAAGATGGGAAAGAGAACTACGTTTCCTCTACTGTATTTTTTTAGCTGGGACCCCTGGAGGCAATTGTCAGAGGTAGGTGAGTGTTAGCTGTTTCTTGAAGCCTTTCTTTCAGATTACACTCAAGCTTCAGACCAAATTCTGTTAGACATATAAAAATTTATTAGTCAAAAGACAAAATGCTATCAAACGAACTATTCTGTATCTAGAGAATTTGTAGATTTCTGTTGTTTGAAATGTTGAATAACAATTTATATGAAAGGGTCATTTGAGTCATATACAAAAATGTTCTAAAATCAGAAAAAAGTTTACTTTAGACAAATTTTTCAACTGCATAACTAGGCTTAGGAATTAAGAGCAGTGTAATTTACTTCCACATAATCCCATGCAGATAGATGTGACATCATGTACATTTTCTTTAGCTTTTATTCCAGTTCTATATTCAGTCAGTTATCCTAATTTGTATTCCACCATTAGTCAGCTTCCATGTTTATGAGAAGTAACTAAGAGCTTGTTTTCTGTTATCATGATCTTGTGTTTTTAGATTAGAGGAATGTCAGAGACTGATCTTCATTTCTTGAAATAATAGCTTGTTAGCAATCATGTTGAATGCTGAACTGCTAACTAGGATGGTGAATTAAGATGATAATAACTGGGGTTCAAGTTAAGTGGATTGGATGCTGCCTCAACTCCCATGACTAAGTTCAGAGAATCCTGTGAGCTTTGTATTTGAAATTTGATTCTTAAATGTGTTTGTGCCAGAATTTAGCTTGAAGGATTTCTGGCTCCCTGCTACCTATTATGAAATACGATAGGAGCATGCTTTTGCAATGTTATTATATCTGGCTCTAGGGAAACTTTCATGCAAAAATGTTGATGCGATAAGACAAAAGGAAAAAGAGCTGGAAAATAATATACCTTACAAAATGGGTTCTATAAAGTGAATTATTGTTTAGGACGCACACCTGTGGCAGAATGTGGTTTGAGGTGTGCTGTTATTGCAGCAGAGTTGGAAGCTGTGACAGGTAGTCTTGTCATCATTGGGGTAGTGCAGCATCTGTAGTCTGAACATCCTAATTAACATACATTGGTTCACTGTAGGGATCACGCCTCTTCTGAAAGGATGAGAAGTGTCTGTGAAATATTATACCCAGTTTATTATGCTGTGCACCACTGTCTACACTACTGACCAACCTTATCCATCAGACGCTCTATGAACCAGCTAAGCCTCCTGCACTGACAGGAGCTAAATGTAACTGAGGTTCATTGGGCTGTAATCCTTTAAAGATTTTCTTTTTCTTTTCTATTTAACTTGCATTTTCA
This sequence comes from Ctenomys sociabilis, assembly GCA_004027165.1. Taxonomy (NCBI): domain Eukaryota; kingdom Metazoa; phylum Chordata; class Mammalia; order Rodentia; family Ctenomyidae; genus Ctenomys; species Ctenomys sociabilis. The sequence goes on along the minus strand of PVKA01027778.1, from coordinate 18,840 downwards.
ACCTCTTAAATATTTTTATTAATATGTTTGCAATACCTATTCATTACAACCCTCTGGTAACCTGTATACCACATCTTAATCATTCGTAATTCCTTTTGCATCTTACCCGATCTCCAAATTCTCTCACTATTTCTACCATGTCTACCTCATCTGTTTCCTGACATTTATCCTTTCATTTTGGGCTTCAAGTGAATTTTATTTTGGGTGTCTCAAGTAAGAAAATCTATGTGATACCACCTCTATATCCTACCAATTTCCCTTAGTATTATGGTCTCTGGATACATTCATCTTACAGATGACTAAACTTTCTTCTTTGGCTGAGTCATACCCATTGTGTGAATCTGTGTGTGGCAATGGGCAGAACTTACATAATTAATTTAAATGTAAGCCATTAATGTATACATAATATTATATTACCTATGTTGAAAATAAGTTGCAAGTAATTTCATTTTATAATTTTATTTTAAAATGCTATGTGGATATTTTAATAGTAACTGTCTTTTAAGTAAGGCATCTGTGAACATTATAGCATCTCATGGATTGCATGGACACACAGATAGATCTAATTACATTCATAAATAATTTTCTTCTTTTTTAGAAAAAAAGAGGGCTTCATAATATCAGTGGGTGCCTTCTCATAATAGTGATTCTTTAAAGGGGAGGCTGCACTGTCTCATAAAAAACCGTACATTTGAGAAGGGATTAAATTTTTTAAAAAAATGCTTTTCATTTATTTAGTTTAGGGTCTCACTCTGCAGCTCAGACTCACAGCAATCCTCCTGTCTCAGCCTCCCCACTCCTGGGATTACAGGTGTGTGCCAACATGCCTGGTCTTGGTGGTTGCCACACCACGTTCTCCTGCAGCCTTCTTGGCATGTGGAACTGGGGATCAAACCCGGATCCTTGCACTTGTCAGGCAGGCAGGCACTTAGACCACTGAGCTATCTTCCCAGCTCCTTGGGAAGGGATTTTTGCAGTGATCAAAATGACATCACAAAATGATTTTTATAATGTCCAGGAGTGGCCATATTTCACAATATCTAAGGTACCTACAGAAGGAGTGTGAATAGGAATCACCCCATCCAAATGCTACCTGCATCGCTGCTGGGGAAAGCTGGAAGTCCATCCAGCGTAATTCCTATTTTGCTCTGTACATCATGTACATTAGTATATTAGAATTAATGCTTCATGTCTGTATTGTCTCTCATCTGGATGATTTGAGGGAGGGTTGAGATTTGAAGTCCTCATTATTTGAGCATTCTTACAGTATTTGACAAACATTAGGTCTTTGAAATATGTGTGTGGCTTGCAAAACAATAATTGTTCCAAAGTGTTCAATTTTTTGTCCGAAATAAAGAATGTTAAAATTGCCTTCTAAAATAAATCTTAGTCACTTTCATGTGACAAGAATAAACACATACATGTAAATGTGAAAGGGTATAAGGGTTAAATTTACTTTGGCTACATCTTGTAGGAATTTTTTCAATTGTTTAAAAAACCAGACACTCTATATATTTCTTCATAGATTTAAATATCTCTAATGTTATCCCAATATAGCTTTTTCTTTTTTTAGTGTTGTTAGTTTTTACTATTTGATCCTCTAAAATTTGCATTATACGTGTTTCCACACTGATAGGAAAGCTAAATCTTTACCTCCAGATTGTACGAGCACATATTTTTAAGTTTATTTTTTCATTCCTGTCAAAAACGTAGGACATCAATGTTATTGTTCAGTCTACATATCAGTTAAAAGTGTTCAGAGGGTTACAGACATATACAGTTCTCTTGGACATGCTCATATACACTAAACCTAGCATGATTTTATTATAGAATTACACTTTCATTTTGTATATTATGTACAACTTTTTGAAATACTCCAAAGTCACTGATTATAAATCTTCCAATTAAAATCTTATAAACCCTCATCAGTCTCCAATGCTAGGGCTGATAATTCATTTCAGAAGTTGAGAACGTACTGCAGAAGACACGATGAAGCCATCCAGACTGAACCCTACTACTTTCTTTGCACACAAATGAAGTTAAGCACACACTGTTTAGGTGAAAATTTATTTTCTTTTACCGATTTTATACTAAGTGTGTTTATGTGGCAATGTATTTTGCTAAGAAAAATACTTTGATTTCATTGCACAGTATTTTTTTTTCCTGTATTTTAGGGAAGGGTCTACAGGGTGTTCAGGATCTCACTTCTAAATTGGACTCCCAGTGATCCTCCTATTTACAGCCTCCCAAGAGCTGAATTACAGGTGCGCACTCCCAAGACCAGTCTCAATCACAGTCTCAGCACACCCTTGGGGAGGGGCCATTGCGGCAGGCACTTTAACCCACTGAGAAATTTGGCCAGCCTACATTGCACAGTATTGAACCAACAAAACAAAACAGTTACTGTTGTAGAGCCTTTTTTCTGTGCTAATAATAGTTCCTCTAATAAGGTCAACAGATTTCATTTACCCAGAGTCAACTTAAAGGGCTGGTTTTTGGAATCCATTCATTGGTCATTAGTCTAAGATTTTAGCTGCTTAGACTAGAATAAAGATAGGCAAGAGGCACAATTTCAGGGATGGCTAACATCCTTGGAGAAAGGTAGCAAACCTGCATGATAGTGATGAGGCAAGGTGAGTGCATACCTCATTTAGAAGGTTTTTCTCAGAGCAATCATAGATTCATATTTAAGTCAACACTTCAGGGGTTTAAAAAAATGTTGCTCTTGAAACTTTATAAAATATATGACTGTCATCCATTTGGAGAAGAGTTGTTGCCCATTTAAATCTTGAGTCTTTTAAAAATGTAACTAGTCCATTTTGGAACTCATATCCTTGTGCTTTCCAGGCAAGGCCTCCAAGCCATCTCCCAGCCCCCAAAGTCCTGTTTTTTCATGCAGTAATACTATTTAGAGAAAAAGAAGAACATAGCTAAGGATGTACTCTCTATACAATGGTCAAATAAGTGAGTGACTTTACTGACTAGGCAGAAATTGAATCAAAGGGAATGTACAGACCAAATTGAAAAAAGTACTTTTTTACAAAGTTTATGGAAATTATTCATATTTATTGACATTGCTGAAGAATCTTGTCACCACAAAGAAAATCTACTTTAGAAAAATAAATTTTGAATTATGTTAGTTGACCAATATCTAAAGGAAGGAGATGAGGGACGTGGCCAGGCCTCCAAGAGGAAGGATGGAGGGATGTGTGACTCTTACCTCATACCAAGAAGGTCCTGGGTGATAAACTAATGAAAAAATCACATATTTTTGGCTCAGTGTTCTTGAACTCCAATATTCAACCAGCCTTCAGACATATCTTTAAGTAGCAATTATATTTGGTTTATGTTTAGATAATGTAAGGTAATAAGTGGGCAAAAAACTTTATTGAAGGGAGATCAAAATTTCTCAGTGGAATTAACATTTTAATCTTGTTTTATATTTTATTTATTAACTGTATTGTACTCTCTTCACTGACAAATAATGTACAAAACTCTCAGGCAATTCATTGATTGGTGATATTTATTTGTTTACTTTTTGTGGTACCAGGGATTGAATCAGGACCTAGTGCCTGCCAGGGAAGCATTCATTCCACTGAGCTATCTCCCTGGCCCGACTGAGAGTATTTTTTATAGGTACCAAGAGGTTGCAAAGTCTAAGTGACACTGGTATGCCATTTAGAACACTCTTTTGTAAGATAGAGATCTGTTTCCAAGGAACTGATGAAATAGGAAACAAAATCATGCCCCAGAAGTCTTGGAGAAGTTGCCAGCATTGGCCAACACTCAGTTATAGCGGGAACATGGCTCAACCTCAAGCTCAGGTAACAGTCAGGCTGGAAGGTTGCAGCTGTCATTCACCACCACAAGGGTCACTGAGCCCCACCCTCTTCTACATTTCAAGGGAGACCCATGCAAAATTTGGTGGTGGTTTATTTTACTAAGTGCAATATATTCATTGTTTCCTTTCACAATCTCATATTAATAATCACGTTCAAGAAAAGAAAAACGTCAGTTTATACTGTAGAATAAGTTTTAACTTCCTTTGATTTTTGTTTGCCCACATTTAATTTTATTTTAAATTTTTACACTAAAATTTTAAATATAAAACATTCTGTTTAAGGTTTAACAGATCACTCAACTCACTTCTCTATTTTAAAATGCAATACATTCTTGAGAGCTATTGTAATCTCAACCATCTGGTAGAATCTGGTCATGTAGTGTTGGATAGAAATACAGCTTGAAAGCCATTGGGTAAGTTGAGAATGGATAACCAGTTTCATTAAACAGTTCCAATATAATGTTTCTAAAAAAATCTTTTGTGATTCATAGTAGATCAGTTGGCTGATACTTTTTAATATTCAAATTAGATATTTTCAAAAATAAAAGGAAAACCACAGTTTGAGATTTTTTATGTATATATGTGTGTGTATTATTACATAAGTGCGTGATTATTTTCATATTAAAGCAGCAGGTAGTGTTTTTGCCATTCTGATGGGTATTTATTTTCAACATTGCTATTGTCTGTGGAGTAATATTTGGGTTTATCTGCAGATATATTACTGAAAGTGAAATTCTTTTTTAAAATTTTTTTTAGGCAAAGGTCTACAGTGTGTTCAAAGTCTCACTACTAGGTTGGACTTGTAGTGATTGTCCTATTTACAGCCTCCCAAGAGGCTGGGAGTACATGCATGTGCCACCATGCCCAGTCTCAATTGCCATCTCAGTGTACCCTGAGGGTGGGGCCAGCACTGCAGGCCCAGGGATCAAATCCAGACCTCTGCGCCTGATTGTAGGTGCTTTAACATGCTAAGCTGTTTGTCCGGCCCTAAAAGTGGAATTTTTGTATTTTTATTTATTTATTCATTTTTATTTATTTATTTATTTGCTTATTTATTTATTTATTTATTTAGTGGAAATGGGGATTGGAATCAGGCCCTTTCTCTTGCCAGGCAAGTATTATTCTACTAAGCCATCTCCCTGGCCCTAAATAAATGTAAAGAATTATTATTTTCTAAATTCCTGTACTACTTGCCAAATTGTTCTCCAATCTGCTTTTTAAGCAAAAAGCCATTGTAGTATAACTTTGTCAATTATTTTTATTTCCTTATTTTAAACTTGAGATAGTAAGATTATTATATATAAATATTATTATGTTAGTTTCCTAATTCATAAAACTAAAACAAGAGTGTTATGTTGCAATGACTTCATTATGTTACCTTCTGTTTTGTAAAGTACTGAGCTAGCAATATGCGAGGCAGATAAAGCAACACCTTGCACGTTTTTGCTATTATTCATAATACTAATAGAATTAATACTTATTTTATGTTTAAAATAAATTTTACAAAGATAAAATACATTTTTAATAAGTTTAACAGGCCTTAATTTCTTTCATTGTGAGGTTTCTATGATATCCTTCACACATTGTCTAATGCAAATTTACACACTTTTATGTGTTTTTATGTATTATGGATGTTAATGCTCTATTTGACAAAATATTTCAAATATGTTCTTCAGACTTATCTTTTTACATATAGATTTTTAAAATGTTTTATTAAGTCAAGTAATGAATAATTTTGGGCTCATTTTTCTGGATTTGTGTACTTAGGATGAATTGGTTTCCTGAAGTTACTGTGTACAAATCGTCATGGGGTGAGCCTGGGGAGATGGCTCGGTGGAATAAGCACTTCCCTGGCAAGCGCAAGGGCCTGAGTTCAACCCCTGGTTCTGCCAAAAAAAAAAAAAATTATCATGGGTTTGAACGTTAGAAATCCATTGTGTCGACCAGAAATTCTTCTGAAATTCTTTGCTCTTTTCAGACATCTAAAACATGCTGACTGAGTCCAGCCATGTGTTCTGAAACACAAGAGAAAGAAACAAGGCCCTTGAGCAGATGCCTCAAGGTCAGGAGCCTGGGAACACACATCTCATTACCCCTATGAGTCAGAGGTCCCTGAGCTCAGTAGGCTCTGTGGTTGTTCTCCCATGCACTGCAACGGCAGCATGTTGCCCAGCTCTGTCGCTCCCTGGGCCCAAAGGCATCTGAGTGTACAAGGTCCCACCGGCACTCTGAGACCCCCAGAGGATCCCGTCCCTGAGGCCACCCTCCCCACAAATCAGAATGTTGGCTGCAAGGTGCAGGAGGAGAGAGGCTTGGGGCAGAACCCTGTTCCTAACTGAGTGACACTGTCATGGCAGTGTGTGAGATTTTCAAAGAGGCTTGAGAGAGCCTCTGCCTGTGCTCCTCCAGGGGGAAGCACCTTCACTGCCTGCTGGGTCTCTAAGAGGACTTGGGCTGTGTGCACTGGCATCTTCCTGGAACAAGGGGAACCTAGACTTTTTTATTCCATCTTTCTCATGTCCTTTTCTAATTCTTTATATCAAATGCAAAGTCAAAAAAATACTAATATTGCGGCAAACAACTTGTTCAACAGAAGAAAAAGTCAAAAATTCAACATTGGGAAAAATTGACATTTCTGATACATCTCTTAATCTCTTATCTCATGGAGCTTTTCATTAAATTTTCATTTCTTCATGTGACAATGCATAACCACGACTCATTGTTTAGCTTATACAAGAAATAAACAAACCAAATAAATATAGTTTTCAACTTTTGTTTTTCAATGACAACTCAGTAGCATAAGCACCTGCCTGGCATGCGCAGGGCCCTGAGTTCGATCTCTGATACCACAAAAAAATAAAATAAAATTGCTTCTTCTTAATGTTGCGGTTTCATAATCTTTCTATGTGGCCCAGCTTTCAAAAGTTTTAAATTTACTGCATTTTCATCTCCTTCCTCGGTCAGTGACTGAACCTATGAACCCCGAGATGTTATTATACAATTTCTTATATAGAAAAACCTTTCTTTCATTTGCTGTTTATTCCAACATTCAGCCACTTGCTTGGTTTTCTGGGCTATTGGGTTCTACAGAAATTATTAATTTCAACACATTCCTAGCTTCAGTTTTACTTTTTTTTTTGTAAGAAGTAGGATTTGAAGTCAGACCCTTGTGCTCGCCAGGAAAGCGCTTATTCCACCGAGCCATCTCCCTGGCCCCTCAGTTTTACTTTCTGATTGTACCTTTCTAATTTAATTTTTTTATAGGCCCTCAAAAATTCTTTTATTTTTTTTCTGTCTCCTATTTGTTGACATTTTGGCCTTCTTTTACCTTTATCTTCTAATTATTGTGAGGCAGCCTTCCTTACTTTGTCATTTTTTTGTTAGATTTAACAATGCATAGTGTGGATTCTTACAGTTCTATCCCTTGTATCTCAAGTTTATGTTTAGTTCCACTTTTGTATTTCAAGTGAAACAAACCATAAATTTTTAAAAAATGGAAATTAATATCTTTACCCTAATTTACTCCTCATAAACAATTTCTTCTCTTGGGTATGGCATTTGTGTATACCACAACTTTTTCTCAACTGCAAATTTTCCTCAGCACATTAGCTCTTACTGCTTACCAACTATAATCAATAATAAACAAATCTTCTTGAATAGAATGCTTAAGTTCCTTTTGGAAATCTCACATCATTTCTGTAATTCCTCTGTCTGTTTCCCTACAACCATTCTCTGTTAATGAAGTGTGGTCTCCCTAAAAGTGAATTTTATTGGATTAGTTGCCTGAAAATCTTGCTCTTCTCCTCTCTTTTCTCTCTCTGGTGCAGTCATACACTCATACACTTTTGAGTATTTTAACTAAAAATCTCACTCCCGTACTTCCCTACTAATTCAATGTATACCAATGAGTGCATTGGTATACTATTCAATGTATGCTGTTATACACTATTTTTTCTCTATTATTCATTAAAACTGCACTCATTTACATTTTTTCTTTTCTTTTTGCCACTGAATGCACTCCTTCTTTTTGATTTAAATATCCTGCTTGGGATTCTTTGTCAAGAAAGGAAAAAGATAATTCATCTACTTGTTTGTATAATTACATTCTAATTGGTTAAATAATTTTTAAGATGTTTTAAAATTGGAAAATACAATGCTATTGTCTTGAGACATCACAGAAGACTGGAACATGATTAAATTAGTTATTCCTGGAATTTGTGCCCTGATGTTAACTCCAAATTTTGGGCATGGACCTACCAACTTAATTGAATAGATACCACTTTCATACTGTGGCTTCCATCCTGATTTCTTAAACTACCTCAACTCTTTTTCTCAGTGGATATAGGCAAGATGTTTCTCAAAGCATCACATACCAAGATGTACTAGTTTTGGAGGATACATGGACTGTGGTAACAGTAGACTATTAGCCAGATTAATCCATTAAAAATGGTAGAGTTGACTAAGCCGAAAGGAAATAGGGCTTAGGAGGTACCTGAAGGTGTAACTTGAAGGCTGTGTCTCCCTCTGGGCTTCTCCCTTCTCCCCTGCTTCCTGGCTGCCATGTACAAAGAGCTTGGCTCTGTCATACTCTGCCCTTTTTGCCTTACATCCAGCTCAGTAGGGAGTGAATCCTTTAAACCTCAAGCCAAAATAAACCTCCTCCTCTGATCTGTAAGTGCCAGTAGCACAGTGCAGCCCAGAGAAAGAACTAAGAAGTAGAAGTTAGAATAATATGCTATCATAAATGAATACTTTTCCTTCCTCCATGCCTTCTCTCCCCTCCCTCCCTTCCCTCCCCTCAATCCCTTCTCTCCCCTCACTCCTTTCTCTCCCCTCCTTCCCTTCTCTCCCCTCCTTCCCTTCTCTCCCCTCCCTCCCTCCCTTCCTCCCTGTCTCCATTCCTTCCTCTTTCTTTCTTTCTTTCTTTCTTTCTTTCTTTCTTTCTTTCTTTCTTTCTTTCTTTCTTTCTTTTTTTCTTTCTTTCTTTCTTTCCTTCTTCTTTTTCAAATTCACATGTTGATAGAGACAGGTTTGTCCTATAGAGCTTGGAGGATCAGGCTGGGTCATCCACTAAGGGGTCTCTAGCCTTACTTTTTTCTCATTTTTATCCTACTTTTTAAAAATTTAATCTGTTTTTATTTGATACAGGGTCTTTCTACACTGTTTGGACCCATAGTGACTGTCCTATCTCAACTTCCCCAGAGTTGGGATTACAGGCATAGGCCACCCTGGCCAGTTTTGGTGACTGCACAGCTTCCAGGTCTGGCACCACATGTGGTTCTGAGGATGGAACCCAGGTCTTTGGGTTGCCAGACAGACACTTAGACTGCTGAGCTATCTCATCTCACTTAAGTGATGAGTTTTCATCTAGAAAGATTTGATGTTGTACATAAAATTCATAATGCATGATAAATAGGGCATGCATACTAAAATGGATTGAAAAAATCAGGAATATGGATATAGTGAACCAGCACAGATTTCACTCCATCCAGCTACTCCATCTGCAAGTCAGCCACACTCCTCAGATGGCAGGTTTGTCACTATTTTATCAATATTACATTTTCAAATGAGGTTGGAGCTCTCTCTGTCTCTATCTCTCTGTGTGACTCTCTGTCTCTCTGTCTCTGTCTGTCTGTCTATCTGTCTGTCTCTCTTTCCTCTATCATATACATGTTCCCATAATATACGCATAGGAAAATATATTTTCAGCGCTTTGGTTCTAGTCAATTAGAGAAAAATGTCAGTTAGGCCTTTCTTATGTCAAGACACATTCTGTAAGGATATGAAATTTTTATAATGAAACATGGAAGATAAAAAGGTAAATTGCCTTTGTTGCATCTTAAAACCTCAAAACATAAATGAAGTGCTCATAAATCCTTATGACTAGTGCACTTCACACATAAAAGTAAGCACAAGAATATATGAAGGTGTTACTAAAAAAAAAAAAAAAAACATATTCCTTAAATGAAGTGACATCTGAAATCTTTATCTGTGGCTAATTCTTTTATCAAATGCTTAATATAGTGTAACAATTATTCATGACCTGATGCAGTTGAAATGAATTCACCAGACAAATAATAACCCACACTTCTGCTTCTTCATTATAATCCATGAGTTCCACATTTATCTTTCAGATAAATATTTGTCCCGGGCTATAAGAGAGATACAGTGAGCTCCATGGGATGGCTTGTGATTCAGTGTCACTCCTGAGTAAAGATGTAGCCTTCCTCTCAAGATTCTCTTTGACCAGCTGCTGTTGTCTATGATGATTCACTGCACAGGGGCATTTTATTGTCATCTTATCATAGGCAGCAGGCAAAGGCAGGACAATACCCAATTTTATATCTTCTATCTGGTGTTTTCTTCCTTCCATAAGCAGTTTTTGAATCAACTTCCAGTATCTATGCATTATAGATATGATAATAAAAATATAACAATAACCTCTATTGTCCTGTTTCTCAACTCCTGAGTTGGCCCATTTTTCATTAGAATGGTTAAACTTTTTCACACACATGTCAATCAACTCTTAAGACTTGTATGGGAATAAATTATTCACATTGGTCTGTCCAACACATACTTGACACGAGAAAGTCTTAAAGGCAAAAATGAACCAAAACAAATCAAACATCAATCACAGTAAAAAAGGGTATATGGTGCACATGTTTTTTACTACTTACAATGCACTAAAAACAAATATTGCCCAAAATCTAGAAAAAAACATTCACGTTATGGCATCTGCCTTCCAGGTCTTGCTATAATTTTCTGTAACCTAATTTTATTTCTATTTTTTCAGGGGAGAGCAGAAATGCAGTCGTCCCCCACTGCCACAAATTATGCGGTCGACTTTCCCACAGTTGGGGAAATCGCAGGGGTCAGCACATCCGCAGTGCAATGGATAAGCCTTGCCCTGGGAAAACCACCTTCATGGTCATGGTATCTCCCCTGCTAGGGTAGTATTATAACCCATTTTTAGTTATCAATAGTAATACAGTTTCTAAGTAATTAGACATCATGTGACCTAGATTCTATGGATTGATACAAGTGCTTTATTCCACAGAATACTACTCTTCTTATCTTTATTTTCCATGTGACAATAAGTTAGAAAATGGATGAAGGTTTTCTTGTAAAAAACTATAAACTGGGATAACTAGCAAAATAAAATTCAAAATGTGTTTGTTCCTTTAAAATTAGTCTCTTCAAAGTAAAATGGGAAATTTTGAACTGGTTTTCATATATTGTTATTGCAAAGAGTTTCATTTTCTATTTCGAACCGCCTATTGCCTATCACAGTGCTATTAGCTTGCAAATGAGTATGCTGTCTTCAGTCATAAATTTAAAGGAATATTAGCTAGGGGTTGTGCAAAACAAAAAGAATGAAAATGTAAAGTAAATCTGATGGCAATATTCATTGAAGCAACATGGGAAAATACAATACTTGCTTTATTGCAGGTTTTATTTTGACAAAAGCTTTTACTTTCCTTGATGTTGTGATATTCTCAATAAACTTTTCTATAATAATAAAACCTTGTGTGGGTGTCCCGGATCTCTTTGTTTGTCCTCAGGAATGACTTTCCCTTTGGGACACGGATTGTACGAAATGTGTCAGTGAGCTACTCTGGCTTCCTGTTTCTGATTTTAGTTGCCTAATGAGAGAAGCCAGGAGGATGCCGGGCACAGGGAAGGGAGAAACAAAGCTTAATGCAGAGTAATTACGTTCCTCATTCTTTCACATAGGCCAAGACGGCTTGTGTTGCTTTCCTCTAATAAAATCCATAGGCTATGTCAAATAATCCTTTTCATACAACTACCTCAATTGTCTGGAGCTCATAAAAGCTTCTTATTCTTACAAGAAGAGCACCACACTGTCCTTTGTAGGTAATCTTAATCCCTCCCCACTAGGAAGATACTTATTTGCATAAACTTTTCAAAGCTCCTGTTTGTGTAATATGTTTTTCCTGCTGTCATCATACACTGAGAGCAAGAACAATGTCCAGAGCTGCCAAAAAGAAGTTTTCAAATATTATTTACAAATTTGCAGTATTGTGCACGTATATTCTATACACTATTTCAATACATATTAAAATGATTTATTTTGTCCTTTGGACAATATCACAAGAAGTCAATTAATTGTAGAGGGAACAAGTAACAAAAATTCACATTTTAATATACTACACAGTGTATTCTCTCAGTGGAAGCATTTTCCTGAAACTTTATTTCTTCAAGTTAATACATGAACGGGTATATAGAGAGCAGGTGCACACATTTTTCACCACTTACAATGCACTAAAAACATATATTGTCCAAAATCTAGAATAAAACATTCATGTCATAGCATCTGCCTTCCAGGTCTTGCTATAATTTTTTATAACCTATTTTTAGTTATCAATAGGACAATTTCTCTAAGTAATTAGACATCGTGTGACAAAAAGTAGTTTTCAAAAGGCAAATGTGAGGTCCTGAGTGATTTTGTGTACCCCCACCCCCAAAAGATACTACTATTACACTTTTGTCTTGTCATTCCATTTTGTTTAAATTTAAAAGCCATTAATAAAACTCAAAGCAATCTTTTGGCAACATGAGATAATCTGTATTCATAATCCTTAACTTTAGGAACTTAAATTTGATAGAACATAATATTCAAGAAAAAAATGTAGCTTAGAAATGAAATTTCCCAATACCTTCCACATCTTCAAAACTCAGCTCTTCAGTTTTCCTGCAAGGCTCAAGATTCTGGCAAATTGGCAAGAGTGCTTGGCAGGTAAGGGGAAAAATGGATTTTTAAGTTCAATAATTCAACTTCTCCTTCAAATACAATGTATAAATAAGAAACGAAATCCAAACACATAAAACCACATTGTCTTGAAATTACCACCAATGGTAATTTCAAATTATATTTAAGTTACTAATAGAACTGTAAAAATAGCAAAACTCCTCAGCAGCTATCTCTGTGGAATAGGAACAAGGTCAACTACCAAACTCCAAAATCAAACCAGGAAATGCATAGAAAATGAAAGTTCATTCAGTACATGAATGTAGAGATTGTACAGATCGTATTTATAAGGCATAAGTGTATTTTGGATGAACAGACATCATGCTAGTGAGCATAACACAGGAGAGAGAGGTAACAGAGAGATATATTCTTTGTAAGTTGTTCAAAATGATGCATGATAGTTCTTTACCCCCTTGTAACCTTGCCAGCATTTGTTATTGCTTGAGTTCTTGGTAAGAGCCATGTTTTCTAGAGTAAGATCAAATATTGAGTTTTGTTTTAAATTACATTTCTTTTTCATGGTCAATTATGTTGAACTTTCTAAAAAGTGTATTTGTTGGCCATTTGTAGATCTTGCGAAAAGTATTTATTTCTGTTGCCAAGTTTTTATGCAATGTTTCATTTTAGGGGTAATATCTAATCTGAGTTTTTCATATATTCCTCTGTTTTTAAAATTTTCATATTCTTATCTTCTAATATCCAGATATTGGATCTATTTTGGTTTTAACTTAGTGCATGCTGAGAGATACAGATTTAGTCAATTGAATCTTCTTTGTGTGTGGGGGTTCATTTTCCCAGCATCATTCATTAAGTCTTCAATTCCTTTTACTCCAACATACAATTTTTTTTGGTCCCTTTGTTAAAAATCAGGTGACTAAATATGCTTTGGATTGCCTCAGCATCTCCTGGAAATGGAGACTAGTGTAACTATTATTGAAATCATTACAGAAACTCCTCAAAAATTACACTTTTTGTAGGAATTCTCTTTGACTCATTTATTCCCCTTTAAGCATCTTCCTCAAAGTATTAAGACATTGTATTACTGTAAAAATGCAAGCCAATGTTTGTAGTAACATAGCTCTTGAGAGCTACAGTTTCGAAGCAGCCAGTATGTTTATCAGTAGATGAATGGAAAAAGACATGTGCTATGAATGCATGAAAGAGTGTGCTCAGCCTTAAAGAATGGCAGCTTTGAGTCACTTGTAGGAAAATAAATCCACTTTGGGACTGAACTATTAAGTGAAGTAAATCAGACCGAAGTATAAACATTACCTGGTTTATCTTACATGAGCAACTCAAAACACTAATAAAGAACAAAATCAAAGACAGGGAGATAGACCTTCTGCAAATGGGAAGGAGATATACTGATTAACAAGTGAACTCCAGGTAATTCACACAATACATGCAGCAAAGAAGAAAGGCTTGCAGTCTACACATTTCAATCTATTAGTTAATGGAAAATTCACACACAAACACAAAAAGCCAAGCTGCTACCTATATTATATAAAATGAAACTTTTTCTCAAGCACATATGGGACACACCCAAAAATGTTTATTTGGAAAAAATATATATAGAATATATTAAATATATTAAAATTATGTATATTATTATTAAGGAACCTAGAGAACTACTACAAGGTACACTCTCAGATTACAAAACTAAGTATGATAATTAATAACAGGATTCAAATAAATCTAAACAACTCATGCACAAAAGGGGTAGTAGAACACCAAAGAATTTCTTAAATAGCAAAAAAATAACTAACATGAAAATATCACCTAGTGAAATGTGTGAAATACATTTATATGAGTGATCCCAAGAAAATTTGGCATTCTGAAATTTATCTAGCAAAAGCTAATTTAAAAACTGAAAATAAATGGATTCACTTTCTATTTGAATAGCCTAAGGAAACTTAAGAAATAAGAATGAAGAGAAATGGAGATAGAAAACAAATAATTGATTTAATAAATATAAACACATAGATATGATTTATCATAAAAACTTAAGAAAATGTGAGGTAATAATTTACTTAAGAAAGCCCAACTAGAGACAATAAATAATCAAAACAAATATTAAAACAGAAAAATTCCACATGATCTGATAATATCAGTTGCAAATGGGAATATAAATGGTTATATACTATCAGAAATTTAAATTTTTCTCTTATTGGACATATTATTTCAATTGGGTATATGGATTTTCAATTTTTACTTCACTGGTCTAGTATAAAATATAAACTTGCTTAAAGCTTTATTCATATTCATGTTTGAATAATTACTGCTAGTTGGTCATAAATACTGACAGTAACTATAGATTGTTTTGCTTTGTTTAGAAATTAGTACTGTGGAAGTTGGTGCCTTCAGAGAAGATTTTTGTTTTACATTGCTTTCTTCTTCAAAATAAAAAAAATTAAATGTAATTAAAGATTCAGAATGATTTAATATAAAATATTTTTCATCCAATTAGATTTTACTATTTAATAAAAAATCATCAAAAAGCTAGCTACATGAAAGTGCAATGAACAAAAACTTCTGTAATTTAAATCTTACTATATATTTGTAGTTTATTGTCAGATCTTGGTAGATGGTCACAATTGCTTGGCTTGAATTTGTAATGAAGAATTACTATGCAAGGTTGAGTATTTCCACATATTATTCTAAAACTATCCTGAAGGTATTTCTCCACGGTTAAGTAGAATATCAAAATTGTCTTATAAAATTTAAACTCCACTGTAAATTACAAGATTACGGACTTGAAGATTTGAATTATTTTTTCATTTTGAAGAATTCATCACATTACTACAGTACCAAATCCAGAGCCCTGAACAGCATATAAGTGCTATACCTTATAAAATACATGGTCGTGACCTTCGCTTGTGTGGTGAGCAGTTGCTGAGGGAGCCACAGGTGAGGGCTCCAGCTCTGGGTCCTGAGTGGCTGACCCCAGGCGGGAACCATGGTTGTTCAGGTTCTTTTAGTGTGAATGGGTTGACAAGGAGGAAATGACCAATTGCTTTTGGACAAAGTGAACTCACCACTTTCACCTATATCTCAGAGCTCCTGTTGTGGTCACAGCTATCTGTGAGGGAGTGACTTTATCTATATTTGTGTATCTGTTTCCATATCTATATTTAGGTGTAGATAAATATATATAAGATGAAGAATATTCATTGAACAGTCTGTTGGAATAGCTTTTGTAATACTGTAAAGTATCGGATTTTCTGTAAGTAGAATATTTGATGACTGACTGCTTGTTGTAGAATAAGGAAAAAAGAAAAAAGAACAGTATAGTATTTATGACCTAGATAGGTCTTATTTTTGATTAGAAGAACTCAATAACTTTTTAATACCTTGGTATTTATGTTTATTAAGCTAGTTCTACTTTCATTTTATTTTATTTTATGAAAGTGTCTACAGGGTACAGGTATTAAGAGTCTCACTACTAGATCAGATTCATAGTGATCAGCCTGTTTACAGCCTTCTAAGAGCTGGGACTACAAGCACTTGCCACCATGCCTAGTCTCAATTGCTGTCTCTGCAAATCCTGGGGTTGGGGCCAATAGGGCATGCCTGGGGATCCAACCCTGGCCCCTACACCTGCTTGCAGGAGCTTTAATCTTCTGAGCTATTTGGCTGACCCTCGTTGATGGCATTTCTAATGCAAAGCTTACATCAGAAATTCAACGATCAAGTAGAAAATGACAAGCAGATACAAATATGTGTAAAAATGTGCTGTCTTCCAGCTTATAACTAAAATAGGCCTTAAGTATATATTCAGATAATCTCAGGAAAGCAACAAATTCTGTTAATTTCTCAAGCTGCTACTATATTCACAATCCCATGAAAATATTTATATTTTTTGAGCTCCAACATCAAATTACTTTGATGGTATTTAATTGTATTCTACAGATGCTAATCCAATATTAAATTAAACTTGATTGCACACATGACTTTTGATAAGTTTCTTCCATTTGTCTGTGTAACTTCATGCTCTCTTCTTCAACCTTTTAAACTTAACAGTTTAAGACAATGAAATTGCTTTGTCTAAACTTGTGACAACTTCTAATAGATAAGGCACCCATCAATGGCACTGATGTCTTTAAAAATAGTGCAAATGTTGACATGTGTGCCTATAAATCTTCCTCCTATCTTCAAACTTTTTGTGAATAAAATAAATTCCCAAATTGTCTATTAAATTCAATTAAAAACTTAGCAAATATATAAAAAATAATAGAAAAACTCCTGAGGACCTTTAGAAATTCAGCTTATAAAGCAATGATTTAGAGATGCTCCTGAAGAGTTATGATTTCGGTCATGTGTCCTGATAGTACATATTAGCTATCTATAGTTCTATTCTTTGCATTTGTAAGTTTCAGGAAAATAATTCATATTTTAAATACACTTGAAACTTTTTGTAGCATGGCTTCTCAGAACAAAGATTGATTCTCTTGAGGGTATATTGACATAAATGAGAAATCAAATCATATAAAGCTATTCTACAGATATGTATTTTAACCTATCATTAAATAGTAAGTTCTATACCATCAGAAAAATACATAAAAGTTAAAAATAGAAATGCAAAGAATTAAACAGATTTAGAGTTCTGCTATAAATCTGTATACTGCTGAATATTAATATTCAAAACAGAAATAAATTCTGCAGTGATTTTTCAATTCTTAAGAAACAATTTTTCTATTACTGTAACTCTTTTATTTTGCTCTGTTGAATCTGAGAGTGGAATCACTTTTGCTACTTAGTAATTCACAGATAAAATCTGCTATAATATGTCATTATAGATCATTGCCAAATAGAAAGCAAGCAGCAGATGGTGTGCTTTATGTTAAGCTACACTGCACATGCATTAGGAATTTTTTCTCTCTCAGGGAAAATGCAATTTATTTTAGAGATCTTTTTCACTATGGAAACTGTAGAGAAGGAAGATACTGTTACTAGTACAAATCCCAAAAAATGTGATGTGATCTCTTGTTTGGATGGTCTGCATTTGTTATCTTTAGAAACAACACAAGGCATTGTTATTTTCCTCTACTTGCCTTCCCCCTCTGCCACCTCTCCATTTTACTCCTGTCATTCACAGATGGACATGCACAGTGGCCAGTTGGAGCTAAGTAATTACAAATCAGGGGCTGGAGAGATAGCTCAGTAGAATAAGCACTGGCCTGGCAAGTACAGGGTCCTGGTTTCAATCCTCGATGTGGAGAAAAAAAAACCACAAATCTAATTTCCAATTAATTTCCATTTTGAAATATTGTTTTACTAGGGACTTTAATAGATTAAAGTCCTCCTGCAGGCAGGAGGAGGGGCAAAGGGTTTGATCCCCGGATCTGTCCTGACAGTGCAGCCACCACCCAGGGGCAGGGGGCAGGGATGGTGGTTAAGATTGCAATTGAGATTGGGTGTGGTGGTGTGCACCTGTAATCCCAGCTCTTGGGAGGCTGTAAACAGGGCGATCACTAGGAGCACTAACTAGTAGTAAGACCCTGAATACCCTATAGACCCTTCTGTAAAACACAAAAGCCAAAACCAAAACAAACAAACAAACTACACACACACACACACACACACACACACATATATATATATATATATATATATATATAGTTGCTTAACGAGCAGGGAAGCTATATTATCATCCCGTTTCCATCTTGATATTAAAACTAGCTCCCATAATTTATAGTTTATAAGCATATATTTATGTATTTATATTTTCAATCATGCACTTGCATTCTATAAATTATTCTCCCTGAATGATAGTTGAAATTCAGAAAGTGAGAGACTATATAATCTTTATTCACTAATGCATGATAATGTTTGTATGAAACTCAATAAATATATTCTAATTTTAAACCAACAAAATAAACATGAAAGAAAATATTTTGGTACAGTACCAAGTAAACAATATGCAGTAAATAATTATCAATCTTAAAGATACCACATCTACATTGGATACAATTTTAATTGAATTTAGTCTTTCCTCCATCCTAACTTGTTCAGCAACAGAAGAACAGAAGATCATTTTTATACATTTATGCTTTTCTGCTGGATGGTTAAGACCTAGGTAGATCCAAACTTATATACCAGCACATGTACTTTATATTTCCTATGTGGTCATTGAAGTCTTCTCAGGGTTTATCTTGTAGTCCTGTACATTATTCTGTAGTTCCTTTGTCTGTGTCATCCATGTGGATGAGTCACGGCCAATGCTTGACCA
>PVKA01027777.1:0-30117 GCA_004027165.1 Ctenomys sociabilis | reverse complement strand
AAAAAAAAAAAAAAAAAAAAAAAAAAAAAAAAAAAAAAAAAAAAAAAAAAAAAAAAAAAAAAAAAAAAAAAAAAAAAAAAAAAAAAAAAAAAGAAAACAGGTTCCTTGTCATTCTGGCCAGCTGGAGAGAAGGTACTAACTGATTCCTGGAGGCAGCACCTCATCTCTTCTTTGTTCCTTTATCTGGGAAGTTACCAATTACTGATATGTAAACTAGTTGGTGAATACCACAGGCGATATGGTTAGCAGTCTGTTTACACCAAATTAGTTATGCACGTTCCTTAGCCTGTTTGTAGCCTGCAATAAATGTGAGATGCTTCCCAGGCTCAGGGCTCACTTAGAGAGAGGTTAATCTTGGTGAGACCCCTGGGCCGATTTCATCCAGCCTTGCTGTCATTCTTTTCATGGCTCTGATTGCTCTACAACAATTGGCACCCAACGTGGAGCAGACAGAAGATGACTAATTGGAAGTACAAAGCAGGCTGGACCGTTGCGGTACGGTACCCGCAGAGTGGGCGAGACCAACGGCGGAAACTCAGGGTAATGGGGAGCTCTCCTTCAGCAGCAAGTGAATATGCTGTCCTACTTGGACACTGCTCAAGGGAGCAGGGATAAAAATGAAACTAAAACGTTTTGAGGAGTCGCTCGCTCTGATCTGGTACCATTTTTATTGGTTCAGGCTGTCAGGAAAAGGTGCTTTAAATTTAAAAGTTTGGAAGCAAGTTATGAAAGTGTTGCATCAGGTTCACCAAAATGGGGAAACAGTGGGTCAGGGAGATAGCTCAGTAGAGTAAGTGCTTGCCTGGCAAGCGCAGGGTCCTGAGTTCAATCACCTGTACAGCAAAAAAAAAAAAAAAAAAAAAAAAAAAGGAAACCAGTTCTTTATGGATGGTCTCTTTGCAATTTAATTTCCTTAGCTTTGGAACCACTGCAGTCAGACTCAGAAGAAGCTAAGAAATATTTGGAAAGGTCAGCTTCAGATGCTAACGTTGCCAGCCCTCAAGGGCAGCTTCTGCACAAATATGAACCTGCACGTGTTGGGATAAGGAGTTAAAATGAAGATGTGCAGAATGGCCTGCAGGGCATGTGGGATGAGGAACAGAAAAACAGAACTGCAACAGCAGAGGAAGTAACCAAGCACACTTGGAACTCCTCGACGTCATGCTGCTTCTATGTCCTTGCTCCCAGACGCCTCTCTATATGAGACAGGATCTCACGTATAGCTAAACGTTAATCTTAGGTACACATGATAAGAGAGCTTGTTCTGCTAACTGAAAGTAACCTACAGGCTGGGCCTCAATATACATAAAAATAAGGACCGAAGGTGACGTGACAGCCTTTTGCATGAGCCCTCACTTTGCTTGCATGGGGTCTCCTTGAGTCTTTGTGGTCGGTGCCCATGAGCCTTTCCCAACATGCACATGAGGCCTTTTTAAGACCTCTGTCTCCCTCACCTTCAAGTGTGGATGCTAGCATAGAAAAAGGACAGAAATAGAGCAGGGGAGGAGGCTGGGGAGATGGCTCAGTGGAATAAGCACTTCCCTGGCAAGTACAAGGGCCTGAGTTCAATCCCAGGTTCTGACAAGAAAAAAAAAAAATTAGAGCAGGGGGGCCTCTGTGGTGCATAATTATGATAAAGTTGCACCCCCTGAAGAGCCCCTCATGAAAACGCTCCTCAGCATACAGAGGTCAGTTCTTTAAATTTCTTTATGCTCTATAGCAGGAATAAGTCTGACAAACCAGGTCCTAAGAGGAATTTATGGCATTGTAAACCATCTCCTCAAACTCTGAGGATTTGGAGGATGTAGAACAAAAGGAAATTAAGAATGAGTTATGTGACCTGCGAACCAAGGTAAGACAACTATCACAATTGCTTTCTAAATTGATTGAAATAATGAAGGTCTCTACCCCTGTAGTTCCTCTGTTTCAGTTCACAAAGCTTCAGCCCCTACTCTGCTCCTCCATATGAGGAGCAAAAAAAAAAGCCCCCATAAAAGTTCATAGAACTGTGATATCTCAAGCTCTTATGCAAAGGAGACAGCAGGGAGACCCTGAACTTATTCTGCCCCTTTGAGTAATTTTCCTGTGGTGGTTCAACAACACCCATCAAATGCTGAATTTCCCCAGGGGCCTGTACAATGGGAACACCAACTCTGGCGTTCAACATTATTAAAGCTTTAAAGGAGGCTTTTATGGCCTATGGTATGCAATAAACCTATGTGATTGGATGAATATAAGGATTAGCAAATGAACATGGATTAATTCCTCATAATTGGGAAGTGTTATACCATATAATTTTGGAGCCAAGCCAATATTTTCACTTTAGAACTTGGTGGAAAAAATGAAGCAGACATTCAAGAGAGGGTTAATAGGGGACAAAATTCCTGTTTCATCAGATTAACTCACTGGGTCAGGGGCCTGGCTTGGTATCCCAGCCCAATTGCAGTATGACGATGTGGCTATTATACAAACTCATATTTGTTGCTTGAGGGCATGGGAAAAGGTGGAAGTATCAGGGAATGGTTAAGAATCATTTGCTAAGGTTCTCCAATCTAATAAGGAGCCATATGTAGATTTTGTCTCCTAATTAAGAGAGGCTATACGAAAGTGTGAGAGCACCGGATTTGAGGGAGTTATTGTTACAAACTTTGTCTTTTGAGAACACAAACACCAGATGTGAAAGGGCTCTGTCTCCCTTGAAGGCACAGAGTGCATCACTGGAAGAATGTATTGAGACCTGAGCTGAGATTGGCTCAGAGCCATGCAAAGCACATTTATTGGCAGCTGCCTTACACTCCTTTTTTAAACAAAACCATACCGAATGTTTTAACTGTGGAAAAATGGGTCATATGAAGAAAAACTGCAGAAAAGGACAAGATAAAAAGGAAAAGGGAAGCCGAGCATGGTGGCACAGGCCTGTAATCCCAGCACTCGGGAGGCTGAGGCAGGAGGATTGTTGTGAGTTCGAGACCAGCCTGTGCTACAAAGTGAGCTTAAGGCCAGACTGAACTGCATAGTGAGACCCTGTCTCAAAAAAAAAAAAAAAAAAAAAAAAAAAAGGAAAAGGGAGATAAGACTAGCAAGACTGCTCCTGGACTTTGTCCAAGATGTGGAAAAGGTAAACATTGGGCTAACAAATGTCGCTCCAAACTTGATAAGAATGGCCAGCCCTTACAGTCTCAGGGAAACTGGAGAATGGGACCAACAACCAGGGGCCTGGAGATAAACAATACAGGATACCCACAGTTTCCATTGCCCAGCCCGAATTTCAATCAAACGCAGGGTCACAGATCTCTTCCATGCAATCCCTGGAAGCAGAAGCATAGCTCTAGATCTGACGGCTTCAGAAAATCAGCTTATGCTCCAAGCTTGTGGAGTTTATAAAATTAAAACTAGAGTTCTCAGCCCTATTCCCATACATACTGTAAGTTTGATTATAGAAAGGAATACTATTACTATCCAAGGTGTATTTGAACATTTGGCAATTATTGATAGTGATTATGAAGAAGAAATCTTATTTGTGATATCTACTACTAAACCTTTTCAAATTAAAACTTAACAGCTTATTGAAAACAGAAGTCAGGGGGCTGGGGAGATGGCTCAGTGGAATAAGCGCTTCCCTAGCAAGCACAAGAGCCTGAGTTCAATCCCTGGTTCTGCCAAAAACAAAATAGAAGTCAGCTTCTCTTTATTATGTGTATTAGAACTCATACTGCATTGCCTGGCCCTATTGCCAGCTGGAAACACCTGGGGAGATTATTCACTTATAGGTAATGTTTAAGCTGTCTTCTAAAAGTTTTGCAAAACTTTTCATACTTTCCTTCTCAGAAAAATTCCTTATAATCCTCAAGGTCAAAAATTGTTAAATGAACAAAAGCTAAATGGAAAAATGTTAGATTGAGTTCAAAGTGGCACATCTATACACTTGATAGAGGTATATGAAAATTGTTGTTTTCTTGGTTCCTGTATATAAGTTTCTTTCTAAAACCACCATAAGGGACTTAGTGTGCAGCACTGTTTTAAACAGGACAAGGAGAATAGAGTAAAGGTACACTAGAGAGAGTTTAAACCTTCTAGCTTTACTCAATTAGATTTAAAAAAAAAAAAAAAAAGGTGGGGGGGGCTGGCCAGATAGCTCAGCAGACTAAAGCACCTGCGTAGGTAGAGTGCAGTGGCTAGGGTTCAATCCCCAGCATGCCGTTCAGGTCCTACCCCCAGGGTGCAGAGACAGTGATTGAGATTGGATGTGGTGGCATGTGCCTATAATCCCAGCATTTGGGAGGCGGAAAACAGGTGAATCACTACAAGTGATTCTACGTAGTGAAACCCTGTAGGCCCAGTAAATACAAAAAAAAAAGATTAAAAAGTTCTTTTAAATTATAAACAGTTGGTCCCAAGCAATGGGGGGCACTGCCCGCGGGTGGGGGGCACAAACTGAGATCAGGGAGGCCCCCGCACTCCCATCTACTCCCATCCTAGACTGACCTAGACAGGCATCTACAGGATAGGTTTAGCGCAGAGACCTGTGTTCCTCGTGCTAAATAGGTAGGTCATAACTGTGCCGTGCCCTGGCTCTTGCATTGGCTGGGCCCACGGCTGGCTTCGCAAGTTCTTGAGGCTCAAGATAGTATCTGTGTTTAAAATCTGGGCACAAACAAACTATCCAGTGGTCAAAGCCAGACAGCCAGATCCGAAGAAGTTAGCAGACAGCCAGAAAACACAGTGGCTGTCCACAGAGGCCACAGCTACAGGGCTATAGCTCCCTTAAAGCCTTTGGAGGTGATGTGGGCCCAAGAAAACCCTTTATAGGTACTAAGACCATTAAGCTGCTGCTAGCAGCTCGGCCAACAAAGCTAGGGAGTAAAACCAACCAAAGACAGAGCCCCAGTGCTAAGTGGTCTGCGGGTTTTGTTTGGTGCAATCACTGCTATTTATACAGGTAAATCAAAGTTATAATTCTATCCACCCAAACCATTGTTTGGTCCAGATTCTTTTTTTTTATATATATATGTATATATTTATTTATTTTAATTTGTTTATTTGCATTTTAACTTGAAGAGTGAAAAACAAGCAAAAAACAAATAGAAGAAATGACATAACAGTGTAATATATAATAATACATATATTACAGATTTTCAAAACAGGGATAGTTAATTTTATATATTTTTTTTATTTAAATAAAACAATCCAACACAGATTAGCAGTCTACAATAGAAGTGGATTATCCACAGAAGTTGTTGTATTTAGTATAGGGTCTACAGGGTCTCATGATACATTTTGGACTCATAGTGATCCTCTTGTTTTCAGCCTCCCAAGCACTGGGATTACAGGCATGTGCCACCATGCCCATTCTCAATCACTGTCTATGAGAGCCCTGGGGCCAGGACGCCACTGCATGCCAGGAATCGAACCCCGGTCCCTGCGTCTATCTAAGTAGGCACTTTAATCTGCTGAGCTATCTGGCTGGCCTGGTCATTTTTTTTTTAATTTATAACTATTAAAAAGAAATATTGGGGGTGCTGGAGAGATGGCTTAGTAGAATAAGCACTTCCCTGGCAAGCACAAGGGCCTGAGTTCAATCCTCGATTCTGCCAAAAAAAGAAATATTAGGTTAAAAAAAATAAAAATTAAGGGCTGGCCAGATAGCTCAGCAGACTAACATGCCTGTTTAGGCAGGTTCGGGGACCAGGGTTCGATCCCCAGCCTGCTGTGCTGGACCCACCCCAGGGCACGCTGAGATGGTGATTGAAATTGGGTATAGTGGTGCACCTGTAATCCTAGCACTTGAGAGGCTGAAAACAGGAGGATCGCCATGAGTCTGATCTGCATAGTGAGATGCTATACCAAATGAAGAAGAAGGGGCTCAGGAGATAGCTCAGCTTTTACCTGGCAAGCTCAAGGACCTGAGTTCAATCCTGGGTTCCACCAAAAAAAAAAAAAAAAAAATGGACTTTGGGGCTGGGGAGACGGCTCAGTGGAATAATCGCTTCCCTGGCAAGTGCAAGGGCCTGAATTCAATCCCCCGTTCCACCAAAAAAAAAAAAAAAAAAAAAAAAAAAAGAAGAAGAAGAAGAAGAGGAAGAGGAAGAAGCCCATTAACTCAGAGAGCTGTATTTTTTCTGGAGCAATGCAAAGCCAAATAAACACAAACAAATCTCCTGGGAGGCAGCAGCCACCAGGATACCATCCATATAATGAGTTACATAAATCTGGGGGAAATGGTCTCTGGTGGGCTGCAAAGTATGGGCTATGAACAATTGACACAATGTTGAACTATTTGCCATGCCTTGGGGTAATGTGGTCCATTGACATCTTTTCACTGGCTCTTCGAAATTAACACTAAGAATATCAAATGCAAAGTAAAGTCTAGCAGTAGGAAAGAGAAGAATATTGAGAAACAACGCTTTAAATTAATATCTATCAATGGCTGATCTTGTGGGATAAGGATGGCATTAGAGAGCTGGTTGCAATGTCTACGTCAATAGAAAGCAAGAATTAACTGCACATGATCTTTTTTCATTTGTATTTAGGATAGGGTCTACAGGGCCTATCGGGCCTCATTACATAAGTAGGACTTGTAGTATACTCCTGTTTTCAGCCTCCCAGGAGCTGGGATTGCAGGCACGCACCACCACATGCAGTATCAATTGCTGTCTCAGCGTACCCTGGGGGTGGGGCTGGCATAGCAGGCCGAGGATCGAACCCTGGCCGCCACACCCTGCCTAAGCAGGCGCTTTAGTCCACTGAGCTATCTGGCTGGCCCTGTTCATAAATCTTGTCATAGTCTCCGTTTTCCTGAATATGCGGTAATCACAAACACAGGAGAGTTCCTTGGACTGACAGAGGGTTCTAAATATCCTTTTGGAAATTGTTCTGACACCAAGAATTCCAAAATGTGTAGCTCTTCCTTATTTACTGGGCATTGCTTAATCCATACCACCTTAGTGACTTTCCATTGTAAAGTAGGGCGGACATAAGGGGAGCAGTGACGATGGCCCCCATCATAAATTTGGTTCATAGCCAATTCCTATTCTATCCTTTTCGATCATTGCTTCTGTGGGTATTGGATCTCCCTAGGGCTATTTTCCTTCAACATACCCCATGTCTAGCACCATTTTATGTACGAGTAAGGACCAGAAGCTGGCATTTTCTGATTTTAAAACAGAAGGGAGCATGGTTGCTATTATTACTTTCCATTCTTTTAATCTCTGTCCCGTAAATTGAAGAATGAGGTGCAATGAATGGTGGGATGTATCCCTTCTGGCCACCTGGCCCCTCATAAGGGTGATGAAGGACCCTGTAAAACCCGTGTAGGGGACCCTAGTGCCACTAAGGCAGTACGTGCCAGTTTAGTGTGCAAGAGCAGCCAGAAATGGGACCTAATGATAGAAACATCAGCACCACTATCAATTAACCAACTGTAAAAAATTTTCCATTCATTTTAATTTGACAAGTCAATTTACTTCTAGTTCTTTCCCGAACAAAATATATTCTGCCTTGAAAAGGTTCAGATTGAACTGCATCTCTACTTTCAGACAAATCCATATGTATGATTTTAGGCTTAGGTAAAATACAGAAGGTGGGCAATGTATTCACCTCATTTCAAGATCCGTAGTCTGAGGGTTCCCTTGTCCTGAAGTGGTCACCTCAGTGGTTGTAACGGGAAAGTCAGACTTTTTTTTTTTACTTCCATTACCATCGCTAGGATTAAATCCAAAGAGCTTCCAAAGCTGCACTGGTATTGCCAGATGTGTCTGAATGGCTTTAAGTGTCATTGTATGTCAGAATCTCATCAGAGACAACTATCACTGGCTTCAGAAGATCCTCAGGGAAAAAAAAGGGTAAGGGAGATGGCTCAGTAGAATAAGGGCTTCCCTGGACAGTGCAAGGGCCAGAGTTCAATCCCCGGTTCAGAAAGAAAGAAAGAAAGAAAGAAAGAAAGAAAGAAAGAAAGAAAGAAAGAAAGAAAGAAAGAAAGAAAGAAGAGAAGAGAAGAGAAGAGAAGAGAAGAGAAGAGAAGAGAAGAGAAGAGAAGAGAAGAGAAGAGAAGAGAAGAGAAGAGAAGAGAAGAGAAGAGAAGAGAAGAGAAGAGAAGAGAAGAGAAAATCCTCAGCAGTTTTATGGACTATTTTTCAGAGGAATTCTGCAATGACTTTGTAGAACTTCTCAAGAGATGCTTTGGCACCAAGCAAGTCCATAACAATTTTGTCTACAGTGAATACATCACCCACCGAGAGCGCATCCATGGGAAACACTGACCGACTTCACTAAGTGGCTGGGCCAAGAAGGCCAGTGCAAAGTGTGTGAGACCCCCAAAGGCTGGAGTAGTCAGTACATACAGGGGGAACCAGAGACCATTCGGTGGCAGCTGGAGCTAAAGAAGCAGCAGCAATACCTTGATGATGAAGAAAAACTGCCAAGTTTATCAAAGAACAAGTACCAAGAGGTCTGGAAGGGAAGGAGTACTAGGCCCCTGTCTTTACAGAATTAAGCAGAGAATATGAAGAAGAGAAAGTTACATTTAATCTGAGTAAAGGAGCATGCAGTTCAGCAGGCCCAACATTTTCCAGATCAAGTTCTTTGGGGCCAAGAATACTGAAGATGCTCGGGAGAACCTTCCCAGGGCTCAGCTCAGTCTACAGAAAGAAAAACAAATCTGCACTCGATGAAGTCCTGGAGAATGAAGAGGAACAGAAAAGAACCTCTTGAACAGACTGCTGGCTGCAGCCTGAAATCACTATGAAAATCGTAACCAAAAAGCTTGGAGAGAAATGTCATAAGAAAAGGGCATTGCTAGAGAAGTCATTGATAAATACACAGCCATTGTAAAGGTAATTGGTTCTGGAAATCAGCTGAAATTTAATCAGGCACACTTAGAGACAGTATCAAAACGGATTAATAGGACAGTTTCAATAATTAATACATTGTACATTGTTATCCTCTTAGTGGTTATCCATAGTACAAGAAGCAGACAGGATATCCTGTCCAAACACTATTAGTACAAATCTTTCTACTCATTGAGTTAAACGAAAGTAGCTGTGTATCTATCCTAACTATTCTGTATATACAAATACAAAATGGTCCTTCCTTTGTATCCCCTTTTTTTGTTTAGTCCTGTCAGAGATGGCTATTCCATCAACATCTAAATACTATAGGTGCATGAATTCAGCAAAACAATCCAACACAGTTCAGCAGTCCATAATAGTAGTGGGTTATCCACAGAAGTTGTTGACTTGAGCCTTTCACAGCTCAGCATATTAATATGGCTTTACTTTATAGACCTCATTTTTATACTTTTCTGTTGGATGGTTAAAACCAAGATAAAGCAAGACCTATATAACAAGAAATGTAACTTTTGTATCTGATAAGGTCATTCAGGTACTCTCAGGATTTATCCTGTAACCCTGTACCGCACTTTGTAGATCCTTTGTCAGTGTCAGCCTTGTGGATGAGTCACGGCCATTGCTTGACCAATTTGCTCTCTGTGGAAGCCTGAGAGAAAGTTTTCTCTCCATGTGACTCTCCTTAGGCACACTCTATATCATTGATCACTTTCCTCTGTGGCCCAATAATCTCCTTGATCAGAAAATTTGGGACACAACTGAGTTCCATGATGTTACAGGACAGGTTCTCCTATGTCTTGAGTCTTCACTGACCTTGAAAGGCTAGGGCCAAAATGTTGGCTGACCTTGCAACCCTTCCTTTTCTCTAATTTGTGATCTGCAAACTTAAGTTGTTTACCCTCCAGAAGAGAAGCTTATTATTATCCTGCAACATATGCAATTCAGTTTACCCTAACTAAGTATCAAACATCTTGGGCATAACATGGAATAGGTATTTTCCATCAAGTATTGATATGTTAAACTTTAAGTCCCTACAGAATATGAAAAAAAATTAAAAATAAGAATAAACACCTACATGTTATTACACAAAAATTTAGAAATCTAACCATATATAGTATTGTAGCAGGACAGTCCTGTGACTTTTTTTTACTTGTGTCTTTTTTTCATTTATTACCCTTTATTTAAAAAAAATAAAAATAAACTTTTTACTTCAGAGACAGTATGGTAATAAGTGGTATGTCATGACAAGAAGTACGTGTTTAGAAGACCAGAATGACAGGCATTCCAAGTGTGGCCCTTCTATTACACATTGCTGTCTTCAGTGCAGTTGCTTGGTTCACAGGTAACAGCATGTATAGTTAGTCAGCGTGAGAATCCTACCAATTAACTTCTAGTTTCAAAAACCTGATAATGTTTCTCAGGATCATTACCTTACCCATCTTGTGCATATAAATGTATGGCTTTGCCCCTGTCATGTGTCCCAGCTTTTCTCCTTGCCCTCTCCTCATTGTCCAATCCTCAAGTTCTCGCTTTCCTTTTAATTGTGTTATACCTTTCTATTTGTATTTCTTCTTTTGAGTTCTTATACTTGTGAGAATATATGATATTTACCCATGTGGGTCTGGTTTATTTCACTTATAAGAATATCTTCAAGTGGCATCCACTTAAATATGAAGGCTTCGAGTTTATCATTCTTTATAGTTGAGTAATACTCCATTGTATAAAAATACCACATCTTTTTCAACCATTCCTCATGTGACAGGCATCTTGGTTTCCAAGATTTGGCTATCACAAATTGTGCTGCTATAAACATAGGTACATATATAACCCCATGATATGATGTTTTCAGTTCCTCCAGGAAAATTCCCAGTAGGGCATAGCTGGCTTGAATGGGATTTCCAGTCCTAGGGTTTTTTTGTTGTTGTTGTTTTTATTTTATTTGCATTTATTTTGTGTTTAATTTATTCCCTTGCCATAAGTTTTTGTTTCTTTGGTTTCTTCTGGGATATCTTTTTCTTCTGTGCAACCTCCTCCTCTGGTTTGGGAACAATTTGTTCCTTTTCAGTAAGGATCATCTCAATATGGCAAGGGGAGCTCATGTATGGATTAATCCAGCCATGAGCTCTGTAAGTACAGTGGCGCATCTTGGGTGCTTTGTTCACCTGGATATGTTCAATAACCAGAGAATCTACATCTAAACCCTTAAGCTCAGCATTACTCTCTGCATTCTTAAGCATATATAACAAAAATTCAGCACCCTTTTTGGGCCACCGACCCTATGTCCAGCCCCACTGTTTGGTCTGGGCACACCTCCCAACTCCACCATTGTAACGCTGGAATGGTACACATTGCTTCTTTAATGTGACATCCTTCAGATACTTGGTGGCCTTTCGGATATGCATACCCTTGATGACCTGGGAAGTTTCACGCGTGTTCTTAAAGTGAACGCGAAGATTTGAGCCTCTTAATTTGCATGATTTTGTGGGGTTTTCTGGGTCGAGTGAGTAGCGAACCATTTTCACAGGTCACCTAAGGCCGCTCACAGGAAGAACCCAGTCCTAGTTTTTTAAGGAGTCTCCACAGTGATTTCCATAATGGCTGCACCAGTCTATATTCCCACCAGCAGTGGAGAAGGAGTTCCTTTCCCCATATCTTCTCCACATTTGTTGTTGGTTATTTTCTTTATGATAGCCATTCTTTCTGGGGTGAGATGGTATCTCAGTGTTGTTTTAATTTGCATTTCATGGATGGCTGGTGATGTAGAGCATTTTTTCATATATTTATTTGCTTTTTTAATTTTGTCCTCTGAGAAGTGTGTGTTCATCTTGGATGCCCATTGCTGCATTGGGTCTTTAAACTTAAGGGCCCTAATGTTTTTTTAGTTCTTTATGAATTCTAGAGAACAGACCTTTGTCTGAGTGCTTATGAGTTAAGATTTTTTTCCAAATATGTGGGTTGTTTTTTCACTTTGTTGGTAATCTCTTTAGACGTGCAAAAACTTCTCAGTAAGAGGTGGTCTCAGTTGTTAATTCTTTCAGGTATTACCCATGAGATTTGATTTTTGTTCATGAACTCTTTGCCTACCCTTATGTCTTCAAGAGTTCCTCCTACTTTCTCTTCCAGGAGAGTGAATGTTTCTGTTTTAATGTTTAGATCTTTAATCCATTTTGACTTTAGATTAGTGCATGGTGACAGAGCTGGGTCAAGTTTTAGTTTATAGCATGTGGAGAGCCAGTTTTTCCAACACCATTTGTTAAAGAGGCTGGCTTTCTTCCAGTAAGTGTGTTTGGCCCCTTTGTTGAAGATCAGGTGGCTGAGTGTGTTCATAGAGGCCTCTGCATCTTCTAATCTATTCCACTGATCCTCAAGTGTTTTTCATTGCCAATACCATGTTGATTTTATCACAGTAGCTTTGTAGTATAATTTCAAGTCAGGAATTGTAATGCTTCCTGCCTTGTCTTTGTTGGCCAGGATTGCCTTTGCTATTCTAGGTCTTTTCTGGTTTCAAATAAATTTTAGGAATGATTTCTCTAGGTCTGGGAGGTATGTTGGTGGTAGTTTGATAGGGATTGCATTGAACCTGTACAACAATTTTGGGAGTATGGCCATCTTCACGATGTTGGTTCTTCCTAATCAGGAGCAGAGAATATCTTTCCACTTTCTGAAATCCTCTACGTTCTCTTTTTTCAGAGTACTGTAATTTTCTGTGAAATGATCTTTGACTTCTTTAATTAGATGAATTCCAAGGTATTTCATTTTCCATGGTGCTATTATAAAAGGTATTGTTTCTCTAATTTCCCTCTCAGTATGTATGTTATCTATGTAGAGGAAAGCTATTGACTTTTGCGTATTGACTTTGTATCCTGCTATGCTACTGAATTTGTGTATCAATTCTAGTAGCTTCTTGGTGGAGTTTTTGGATCTTCCAAGTAAAGTATCATGTCATGTGCAAATAACGATAATTAAGAGCTGTGAATGGTTCAAGTCAACAATTTCTGTGAATAACCCACTTCTATTGTGGACTGCTGATTTGTGTTGGATTGTTTCATTTAAAAAAATATATATATATACATATATATATATATATATATATATATATATATATATATATATATTTAGCTATCCATGTTTTGAAAAATCTGTAACATATGTATCATTGTATGTTACCCTGTTTATGTCATTTTTCTCTTTGTTTTTGCTTCTATATTTTACTCTTCAAATTAAAATACAAATAAATAAATTTTAAAAATAGCACCTGTACGATAATTTAATTTCTTCTTTACCTATTCTTATTCCTTTTATTTCTCCCTCTTGTCTAATGGCACTAGCTAATGATTCCAGAACTATATTGAATAGGATGGGTGATAGAGGACATCCTTGTCTTGTACCCAATCTGAGAGTAAAAGATTTCAGTTTTTCCCCATTTAGAATTATATTAGCCATTGGGTTATCATAGATGGCTTTTATCAAATTGAAGTAGAGCCCTTCTATTCCAATTTTCTGTAGGACTTTGAACATTAATGAGTGTTGGACTTTGTCAAAAGCTTTTCCTATATCAACTGAGATGATCATGAGGTTTTTAGATTTTGCTCTATCAATATATGTATTACACTTATAGATTTTTTAATATTAAACCATCCTTGCATCCCTAGGATGAATCCTACCCAGTAATGGTGTATGATCTTCTTGATGATTTGCTGTATTCTATTTGCTAGGATTTTGTTGAGTATTTTTGCATCTATGTTCATGAGGGAGATTGGCCTGTAGTTCTCTTTTTTGATTGTATCTTTCCCTGGTTTTGGTATCAGTATAATACTTGCCTCCAGGAATCATTTTAGGAGAACTGTTTCCTTTTCAATTTCATTGAAGAGTTTGAAGAATATAGGGATTATATCTTCTGTAAATTTCTTGTAGAATTCAACTGTGAATCCATCAGGACCTGGACTTTTGTCAGCAGGCTTTATATTACATTTCGTATTTCATTGGCTGTTACTGGATTATTGAGAGTTGTTATATCTTCTTGATTCAGCTTGGGTAATTTGTACCTTTCTCGTAATCTGTCCATTTCTTCTGTGTCTTCTATTCTGTGAGCATAAAGATTCTCAAAGTAGCTATTGATAATCTTCTGAATTTCCACTGGGTCTGTGCTGATTACACCCTTATCATTCCTTATTGCTTATAGTTGAATTTTTTATTTCCTCTTTTTGATGATGTTAGCTAGGGGCTTTTTGATTTATTTTAGCCTTTCAAGGAGCCAGCTTTTTGATTCAATTCTTTGAACTGTTTTCTTTGTCTCAACTGAATTAATTTCTGCTCTAATCTTTATGATTACTTTCTATCTTTGGGCTCTTGGTTTAGTTTGCTCTTTCTTTGCTAGATGTTAGAGGTGCAGCATTAGCGTGTTTATTTTTTATTTTATTTATTTATTTGTTTGTTTGTTTTTGGCAGAACTGGGGATTGAACTCAGGCCTTTGCACTTGCCAGGGAAGCGCTTATTCCACTGAGCCATCTCCTTGGCCCCATTAGTGTGTTTATTTGTTCCCATTCTGTTTTCTTAATGTGTGAGTTCACAGCTATGAATTTCCCTCTGAGAACTGCTTTCATCACATCCCATAAATTCCAATAAGCTGTGGTTGAGTTTTCATTGAATTGTAGATATTGTTGAATTTCTTGTTTAATTTCATCTGTGACCCATTGGTTGCTGAGTAGGGTGTTGTGTAATTTCCATGTATTTATGGGTTTTTCTGGTTTCTTTTGTTGTTCATTTCCAGTTTTCTTGCACTGTGGTCAGATAATATGCATGGAATAATTTCTGTTTTCTTGCATCTATTTAACCATGACCTGTGGACTAGTATGTGGTCTATTTTAGAAAATGACTTATGTGCAGCTGAAAAAAATGAGTATTCAGCTGTGGTTGGGTGGAACTCTGTATACTCTGTATATGTCCACCAAGTCCATTTGTTCCAAGCTCTGGTTCAGTTCTGCTACTTCTTTGCTAATTTTTTGTCTGGTTGACCTATCTTTTTGGGATAAAGGGGTGTTAAGCCTCCTGTTAAGAGTGTGGTATTGGGGCCAGGGAGATAGCTCAGTGGAATAAGTGCTTGCCTGGCAAGCACAAGGTCTGGAGTTCAATCCCTGGTACCAAAAAAAATAAAATAAAATAAAAAGAGTGTGGTATTGGATATTAGATTTTTCATGTCCATTAAGATTTGTCTTATATAGTTGGGTGCTCCTGTGTTTGGTGCATATACATTTATGAGTGTTACCTCTTCCTCTTGAAATTTTCCCCTAACCAGTATATAATGGCCTTCTTTATTTTATATGATCATTCTTGGTTTGAAGTTGAAACTGTCTGAAAACAGGATTGCTACACTTTCTTTTTTCTGAGGTGCTGGGCATATAGTATTGTTTTCCATCCTTTGATTTTCAGCCTATGAATTTCTTTATGAGTTAAGTGTGTTTCTTGTATACAACATATTGCTGGATTTTGTTTCCTAATCTACTGTGCCAATCTATTTCTCTTAGTTGGTGAACTGAGTCCATTTACACTGATGGCTCTAATTGAGATGGTTTGACTATAATTGATATGTTATTTACTTGCTGTTGTTTACTCCTTTTTGTCCTGTGTTCAATTGTTTGTCCTATTTAGTGGGTTCCTTCTGTTCTCATTTATGGAGTTCTAATCATTTTGGTCCCTCTCTAGAACATCTTTCAGTACTTTGACATCATGAAATTCTTTAGTTGTTCTTTCTCATGGAAGTATTTCACTTGTCCATCCAACTTGAAAGAGAGTTTGGCAGAGTATAATAGTCTGGGCTGGAATTTGCTTTCATAGAAGACTTGAAGAACTCTGCTTCATGCTCTTCTTGCCTTCGTGGTCTGTGTAGAGAAGTTGCCCATAATTTGATCTGCTTCTTTTCTCTAGTGGCTTTCAGTATATTATTCTTGTGCTGGATTTCTGGGATCTTGACTATTATATGTCTCGGTGTGTTTTTAATTAGGTAGAAGTTATTCAGCATTCTATATGCTTCGGTTACCTGAATGTCAGATTGTTTCCTCATATTTGGGAAGTTTTCTGCTATGACTTCTGCCCATATTCTTTTTATATCATTTGTGTTGACTCCATCCTTCTCATTGATGCCTATAAGTCTCACATTGTTCATCTTTGAAACATCTTTCAGGTGATGGATTATTTTTTCCTGCATCATAGTTGAGTTTAAGAGATCCTTTCTTACCTTTTCACTAGCTGCACCAGCATCTTCAAGATCTGAAACTCTGTCTTCACTTTCAAACAGTTTTGCAGGCTTGTGACTGAGATTTTAAGTTCCTGTATATCTCTTTGACTCTGCTTCATACTATTTCCTTCCTGTATTGCTCATTCAAGGAATGTGTCATTTTTCTAATCTCCTCTATGTTTTTATCAATGTCTTCTTTAGAAGCAGTTATTAATTCTTTTACTGCAGGGTTTTTTCAGATTGCGTTTCCTCCATATGTTTCTGTATTTGTTTCTTTACTTCGGATGCTATGAATTCAGAGATTTCTTTTTTTTTTATTTCAGAAATTGATTGTGCTCTGAGTTCCTCTGTACCGTTCTGTACTTCTAACGCTATTAATTCATACATTTCAGCTGAGTTAGTGTTCTCTACACTTGGTCTGGGTGGGCTCGAGGACTGAGATTGCATTTTCTCCTTGTCTTTCTCATTTCATAGAGCACTGACTTCTGATCTTTGGTGTAGAGTTTTGATGCAGTTATAACCTTAGCACCTACTGAAATTCGAGTGCAGCTCTATTTAGTTTGAGTTCATCCAGTTATGCCTGGCTTGGGTCTAGCTGTTATGTTCAGTTCCTTCCTGCTACAGCTCTTGGAAGTGAACATATTGTGCCCCTCTGGCACAGCAGCGAACCTGTAGTGCCCCTCTGTCGTGCCCCTGGCCCAGGGAGCGCAAGGGAGCACAGAAGCTCTCCTACACACTAGCTGGGCCTGGGCTTGGGCTGAATCTGGGGGTCCAGAGAACATCGCAGGAATCCTCAATCATTTGGCAAGCTTGGGGGCAGGGGTTCTGGAGGGGTGGAGGGGTTCCGAGGGTTCAGTACAGGGTCTCTCTTATGCTGTGTGACTGAGTTTTGGTCCAGAGAGGTCCCATGGGCACAGGGAAGCCAGAAACTCTCCCACACACTTGCT
Source organism: Ctenomys sociabilis (assembly GCA_004027165.1). Lineage (NCBI taxonomy): Eukaryota > Metazoa > Chordata > Mammalia > Rodentia > Ctenomyidae > Ctenomys > Ctenomys sociabilis. Next base: position 13,092 of record PVKA01027777.1, on the reverse strand, counting down.
GGGCCTGGGCTTGGGCTGGATCTGGGCATCCTGAGAGCTTGCAGAAGTTCTCACTCACTCAGCAGGCTTGGGGGTGGGGGCTCTGGAGGGGTGGAGTGGTCTCAAGAGTGCTGTAGATGGTCTCACGCAATGCGCCTGGGTTTTGGTCCGGAGAGGTCCCGTGGGCCTGGAAAATTTGTTAACAATGCATTAAAGCATTATACATTGATGTTTTCCAAAAGTATTACAAGGCCCTACTGTGTTAGGATATTTCTTTGAATAAAACAAATAGACTTATTTAAATATTACATAGGTGTTTAGCTAAATTTACAGAAAATTCTGTCTCTAAAGTATCAATTTTGACCTTGTTTAATTTTGTATAATTTTCACCTTGTTTTTACTTTGTAATATTTCTTTGATGATTTTTTTTTTTATCTTCATTAAAAATATTGTAGGGGCCAGGGAGATGGCTCAGTAGAATAAGCACTTCCCTGACAAGTGCAAGGTCCTGAGTTCTTCCCTGGTATCACAAAAAAAGAAAATTGTAAAGTGGCTGGGGAGATAACTCAGCAGTTTAAGCACCTGTGTTGCAAGCACAAGGTCCTGAGTTCAATCCCCAATCCCCCCACAAAAAAATTATAAAGTGGTTTATGTAAAACATCTTAGAATTCTATAATTGAAGGAAATCCTTCATATACTCTAAAATTTATACTTTCAATAACAGATTAGTAATATTGAACTATAATATAAGCATTATTAAAATTTTAAAAACTAAGCTATCATAGCATTTTTATTATAATTCACACATCATACAATTCACCCACTTAAGAATATATGATTAATTGGTTCCTATAATATTTACAGAGTTGTGTAACCATCTCCACAACCTAATTTTTGAGGATATATTTTGTCACCCCCAAAAGAAACCCTGTAAATAGTCAATCCCCATTCTTCTTCACCCCATACCCATCCCTGGCAATAATTGATGGCCTTTCTATCTCTTTAGAATTCCTATTCTGAGCCTTTAAAATAGAGTGAGCTTTGGTTTGTTTACTTGTTTTTATAGTGGGTGTCTTTACCTAATATTTGCAAGATTAATGCATGTTGTAGCATGTGGAGGGCACCATAGTCCGGAAGCCTTCGTTTCTATTCCTTTTATGGACATAAGTTACACTTCCTGTAGAATTGCTGCATCATGACTTCCTGCCTCGTGTTCCTTTGGTTAGACTTCCTGTCACATGCTCCTTTAGTTGATCACCTGAGTATTGTTAGCCTATAGCATTACCCTAATATACCTACGTCATTAGTGACATTGACTTCCCTTCCCTCTGCTATATAAGCTGTATCGCTTCCTTGAATAAACAAGACTTGATCAGAATCCTATCTTGTCTCCATTTCTCGCGCACCTGTTCTTTGTCTTCGTCAGTCCCCTCTCCTCCCCTAGGTGACCTGCGTTGACTGACCCGCTGGACGGGACAGTAGCATGTAGGAATATGTTCCTTTTTATTGCCAAATATTGCTCCATTGTGTGGACAGATCTCATTTTGCTTGTCCACTCTTTGGTTGACGGATGAGTTGGCTGTTCTGAACTCTGCTATCACCTTTGTTCATGAGCCTTTCTGTGGACACACACTTTGACTTCCCAGTGGTAAAACTGCAGTCTCATTGTAACTTACATCATGTTTGATATGTTGAAGAACTGCCAAACTGTTTCACATAGTACTTGTATCACACTAGCAGTGTCTGAACTATACATCTCTAAACAGATAGGGAACATGTTCTGAGATGCAAGATTGGAAACCTGGGCCAGGGAGATTGTTCAGTGGAATAAGAACTTCCCTGGCAAGCGCAAGGGCCTGAGTTCAATCCCTAGTTCCACCAAAAAAAACACAAAAGATTGGAAACCCACCTCATCCTAGCTTATGCCTCCACCTCCCTGCCTGTGAACACACAAGAAACTTCAGTTTTATTACCTGAAAAAAAGCAGGTGCAGTATGATCTAAATGTGAATCAGAGCTTGATTTATGAGCCTGTGGCTTTTCAGTTAGCAACATTCTCAGGCACTCTTAAAAGAGCAAGATGACTCAGAAAATCTCCAGGTTTGTATCTTAACCTTTCAGCAGCACCAGTAAGAAGAGACTGTCTTTGGTAACGATTCAGACAGAAGGCCTAGAACTGAATCTGTTTGGACCATGCCTGGATGGTTGCTCCATAGAAAAGAATCTGTGGCCTGACCGCTGGGCTGCCTGGCTTGGACTGAGTGGAAGGCAGCTGACCACTGCTGTCATCCTTCCAAGAAAGGTTACTGTGTGGAACCATGGAGAACCATGGGCCTCATGGCTGGGCAGGCTGTAGGCTGAACAGTGAATGTTATGCTCACTTGGTATATAACCATAAAGAGCTAATGTCCTTGAGTTGCGATAATTTTAGTGTATGAATTGTCAAAACTAACGTGTCCTGTATGGTTGTGAGAACTACAGAAAATACATGAAGTTAAAAGAAAAGAAAATAGGGCTGGGGAGATAACTCAGCAGTCTAAGTGCCTGCCTGTCAGGCATAAGGACCAGGGTTCAAACCCTGGTACCATATGCTGTGCTGGCCCCAAAACCCCGGCACACCACAGGGGCCACCGAAACCAGGCATGGTGACACACACCTGTAACCCCAGTGCTGGGGAGGCTGAGACAGGAAGATCACTATGAGTCCATGCTGCATAGCAAGACCCTGTACCAAATACATACCCATATACATATAAGATTTAAAAATAATTTTTAAAAAGAAAATGCATAGAAAGTATCATATCAGAAAATTTTTAAAAAGAAAATACATATTCCCTGGGAACAGACAAGTACCTGTATTTCCTTACAGTGCTTCACAATCCTCATCACTAGAAGATACCACAGTAATTCCTTTTGGTATACAGTTGGCTTTCCCCATTAACAGTCCAATAGTGTGGGGAGGCAGAGGCCCCAAAACAGCTGTAGTATTGAAGAGGGTATTTCATGTCCTAAAATTCATATTTTTACTGGCTACAGGCAGACATAATTCTCTTACCTGTTCTTCAGAAGAAGAAGGATGTTCCTTCTGGTACCCAAGTTGGGAACATCTTGTTTTCACTTAGACCCATATCTGAACAGGGTACAATTGACTTAGGGCCGGTTGGGAAGATCCCCAAAGTCTCCCCATTATTTGAAGGGACTGGGAGACTGGACCCACTGTTCCCATGCCCCTGCGAGAGAGATCCACTTTATATTAGTAATGCCAATCCTTGGCCCTGTGATAGCCTTTATTACAATGAGGGCACATGGTAGCTGGAGCCCATTCAATTGTTTTGGAGGCAACAGGAGCAGGACATTACTGTCTATGTCCTGGAACTGTTCACAATTTTTTCTAACACGCCCCACCTTTCCACATTCAAAATATTGGATCTCAATTTTTTTGTGGGCTTTTTTTTTTGGGGGGGGGGTTGTTTGTTTTTTGTATTTTAGGGAAGGATCTACAGAGTATTCAGGGTTTCACTGCTAGATGGGACTCAGAGTGATCCACCTGTGTACAGCCTCCCAAGAGCTGGGATTACAGGTGTGCATCACCACACCCAGTCTCAATTGTCATCTCAGTGCACCCTAGGGAAGGAGCTGGCACAGCAGGCCCAGGAATCGAACCCCCAGCCCCTGTGCCTGCTTGCAGGTGCTTTCATCTGGATCTCAGTTTTTTTCCCCCTTTAAATTGTTGGGTATGGCCTGGACCATTAGGGCTGAATTATGAGAGAGAGAGCCTATTATTTTGGAAGGTTCTTATAAAAAGTTCCAAGATCACTGGATCCACTAACAGACAAAAGAGCTTGTTCACAATCCTGATTAGCATTTTCAAAAGCTAATTTAAAAATCAAAATATTAGCAGATTCAGGATTAGCAACTTGGTGATTTACAGCTCCCTATAAATAAATGAACCACAAATGGAGCGGAGGGCTCCGCTGATCCTGGACTCACCTGGGTAACATCATACTGGAGCTCCCTCTGCTGGAGGGAGGCACAGGTGCAGCGCCACAAATTAGCAGTTTGCCTGTAACCACAGTGCACCTGTTCATCTAGCCTGGGCTATCCGCTGGTACCCTTAGTAATCTCTAGGCCATCATCTCCAGCCTCATTTTCATTTTTATCAGTCTATTCTCTAATAAGTGATCCTAACTGAACATTAAAATATAAATATTAAGCAGGCGAAAGACACAGCTTAGCAAGATGATAAAGATCAAATGCAATCAGCAAGGTGGACTGTAACACATTTTCTAGCGGTCCTCCTACAAAAGGACTTTGAATACCATTATTTACAACATTTTTCTTAATTTCCTTTAACACCTAGGCTTGAAAAGGATGGTAAACATCTACCCTCTGACTTGGGTGGTCTGAGTCGTCTGTAGCCCCCACAGAGAAGCACATGGGATGGCCAAAATCTTCACCACAAGCAGCTACTTGAGTTACTGCTTAAAGATAGAAGAGGCTAGAGGTATGGGGAGGGAGTGGGTGCGTCTCGGGAGGAGACAAAGATTCTACATCCTCGGCAGTGGGTGTGGGAGGCACAGCAAGGGTATCAGAGGACTCACTGTTCTGAGCATTCTCCGGACACACAAATGGACACTGTGACATTGGAACTACTTTTTCTGCCAAAGGAGCCTTTCTGGCTGTTAAGTGTGAGCCCGTGGCTTCACATGTGGATGGCAGGGTCAAGAGCACAGATTGACAAGGGCTCTGGCTTGTAAAGATGTCAAGGGAGAAAAGAAGTCCCCCAGCACTGAGTGGCATGGACATTTTGACTTGCTTGTGCCCAAGAATCTAAATCAAGAGTTTTCACCTGAAGGAACCAAGGATGGCATTTAACAATCTCATGGAGCATCTTTGATGGTACTATTGCTTGGCCCTGTGCATTTTGCCCTTTTTATGAGATTTTAGCAACTGAGTGTATTGTTTTTCTTCAAAAAGAAAGAAATTGCCGGGGCCAGGGAGATGGCTCAGTGGAATAAGCGCTTCCTTGGCAAGTGCAAGGGCCTGAGTTCAATCCCCGGTTCCACCAAAAGAAAAAAAAGAAACTGCCCCATGTCTTAATCCCAGGGAGATTTCCCACTTGAATTTAGAGTTCTTACCTTAGCTCCACATCAGACATCTCCAAAATCATCACTCAAGGTTTGAGCACTGTTCTGGCATCCCCAGTGAATCTATGATGCAAGAACTCTGTGGGCCCGGGTCACTTGGAACCCAAGTTACTGGGAAGCCCTGCAGCAAGTCCTCTGTTTCCTGCCAGATGTTACAGCACATGGTGAAAATAAAGAGCAAGAGGCAAATAACAGTGCCACAGGGATGTGGGATGGCCCGTCGCTCATGGGGAACAGGAGGCCACAGGGCAGCCAGACATGGGCACTTATTGATCGCATTTACACTGAGGAAAATGGTGAGGTGATCGTTGGATGACTCAAAGGGTGGCAGCGATTTTATGCTGAGAAGGGTCTCGTGTTGGTGACGATTACTCTGGCTGGCTCAGAGGGCAGTGGCGAGCTTACACTAATGAGGATCTTATGTTGACAAGGACGGTAGGGAGAGATGACGGATTAATAAGAAGTTTGTCCTTTCCCCCCAGATGAAACCTTTTTTAAATTACTGCTCGGTTCTTGAAGAACCAGGGTGTTGCTGCAGTCTTGCCCGAAGTCATCACAGCATCACGACACAGCTGAGGCCTCCACTGTGACTGGAGCCACACAAAGGTAAGCGGGCAAATACCACAGCCAGCTCACATGGCAAAATGCTAGGCCTCAGACAAGCCCTGAGCACAACTTATTTATGAAATGATTTTTCCCCCAAAATTATACAGAACGGTCCTTAACACTCCAGCCCCCTTTTTTAAAAAGCTATTTAGCCTGCATTAGATTCATTTATTTATTTTATAAATCTTTATCAAGTTAATTACCATGTATATTTATTAACAGACTAATGAGCCAAAAGAAAGAAAGAAGCAATTAGCCGATATCAAGACACATTAAAAAGTAAAATTTGGGGGCCAGGGAGATGGCTCAGTGGAATAAGCATTTCCCTGGCAAGCGCAAGGTTGCCAGGTTCTGCCAAAGAAAAAAAAAAAAAAAGTAAACTTTTACCACACACTGAAACATGGATACACCTTGAGGACAATATGCCACATGAGGTATGCCAGACCCTCCAAGATAAGCACTGTAGGCTCTGCTTCTGGGAGGGCCTGGAGGAGCCAGGTCTACTGAGACAAGAGACAGGATGGGGTGCCGCGGCTGGGGAGCAGAACCGTCGTGGAGGAGACACCTGGATGGTTCTTCTTGAAAGAACACTTAGGGCTGGGGAGAGAGTTCAGTGGCCCAAGCGCCTGCCTGGCAAACACAAGGTCCCAATTTCGATCCCCAGTACTGCACGCCATGCCAGCTCCAGAACCGGGCATGGCGATGCACGCCTGTAATTCCAGCACTGGGGAGCCTGAGATAGGAAGATCACTATGAGTCTGAACTGCATAGCAAGATCCATATCAAATTGATTAATTTTTTTTAAAGCATTTGGGGGGCCCGGGAGATGGCTCAGTAGAACAAGCACTTCCTTGGCAAGTGCAAGGCTCTGAGTTCAATCCCTGGTTACGCAAAAAAAAAAAAAAAAAATTGGCCCTACCTCCATGTATTGATATGTACAGAGCTGGCTAAGATATTTTCTTATCCCCTAAGTTGGCTTTAAGTGAAGCAAACAGCTCTAGCTGAGGTGCTGATGAGTGTAGCCTTTGCAGCAAATGCACATGTCAGTGGTGCCTGACCCATCGCTCCCAAGGAGTATGTGTGAGCTAGTCTGAGTGACACCATGGTGAAGGCCAGGATGGAGCTCTGAGAAAGAAGCTGTGACATCTCAAGGCATGACAATTACACATCAAAACTGATGCACAGACCCCAAAACACTAGATACTTCCCCCATCTGTGCTATGCAGATCACTCTTTCTGCATCTCTCTCTCTCTGCATCTCTCTCTCTCTGCATCTCTCTCTCTCTCTCTCTCTCTCTCTCTCTGCATCTCTCTCTCTCTCTCTCTCTCTCTGCATATCTCTCTCTCTCTTTCTCTCCCTCTCTCTCTCTCTGCATATGGAAGAGGTGCTATCAGGCCACCCACCCAGCCCAGCTCACGGCACCCACCTACTTCCCGCCTTTCTCTCAGTCAGTCATCCCTGAGCCACTCTCCTCTTCACAAATAAATCAAACACAGGTTTGGCCCTGGGTCAAGGCCTTCCTTCCAGCTAGCCATCGTTCTGACTGGACTGAGAGTAGTTGGTTCCCCACAACTACAAGTAGGCCTTCGTGTCTATCTCAACAGGGGTGGCACTGGGAGTGGCAGTTGGAATTAACCAGTTTGTGGAATTCCAATAACTTTCCCCTGGGATCACAAATATAAACTTCAGTGGACCAAGACGAGGGCCAGGCAGGGCTGCCTACAGGTAGTGAGTCGGTGCTCGGTGGGGAGAGAGATGAGAACGGATGACGGTGGTGCCTGGGTGCGGGTGGTGGTGTTGGCCGCACGAGAGTACGATCATATTCGGTGTCCCTGAACTGTGCATTTAAATGTGGTGCAGTAGGTAAATGCTACCAGGTGTAGATTTTGCCACCATAAAAGAAAAGGTAAGAGGCCAGGGTAGGGGTAGCAGGGAGGGGACACTGAGGGCCAGGTGATCACTCCTGCCAGTCGCATGCTGCTCTCCCATGAGCCCTGTCACACCCCCATCCCAGGCCCTGGCAACCACCACCCTCCTTTCTGTCCCTATAAATGTGACTCTTCTAGTCCTCATGAAGGTAGATGAAGCCATCCAGGGCCACCTCTGGCTCAGTCCCTCCCCTCCCACCCTCTGGAAGCTGAAGAAAACTTAAATCTGCAGGCGTTCACTCACGAATAAGCCCTCTTCAGTAGATTTTGCCTGCTCTCAGTTCTTTGCTTTTACCCTACCACAGCTTAACAGCTCTGATGCGTGTGTCTGCCAAGCCTTTCCCTGCACCAGGGCCCACACATATCCCAAACGCCATTGCGGGGAGGACTTGGGCCTCCTGCTGTGGAATAAACTCTGCCTCTTTGCAAAGTACCTTGGCATAGTGACCGGCATAATGCTCAGCAGGGACAAACCCCTGTCTACACCCCTGAGGGGGGGACTCCCGCTGGCCTGCCCCACTCAGTCTATAGACACAGACTCAAGAAACAAGCAGCAAAGGACTTCCGGGAAGATGGAGTGGTGAGCGACAGAGAGAAAGCCTCTCTAAGATTTGAGGTCCAGACACTGGAATATAGCAACATGAGCAAGTGGGTCCCCAGGACTCAGGAAGGATCTTAAGTAAGAATGAAGCCCCCAGGGAGCGCAAAGAGAGATTTCAACAACGAAGGAAGGGGCAGGCAGCGCCTTCTCCTGGAGCCTAGACTCAGCGTCTGGGATGGGTGACTCAAGCCCACAGGCAGCAACCCCAGAGACCTCCACAGAAAGAGACACCAGAGAAACAGAGTGGCGGACACAGCAGCTGAAGAGACATCAATAAATGGTCACCTCCAGCATTGCTAAAGTGTTCAAGTAGTGCTCTGTTCTCATTAACAGAAATCCAAATGGAATATTCTGGCTACTCAGTCTAAATTACTAGTAAATCATTTTATATTTGTGAGTGGTTTTTATATATTTAGATCTCAAAATGTATTGTCTCCACATTCATACCCTTGGAAAATATTTTGATGATTACTTTTTAAAAAAATTTTTAAGGCTTCTATCTGAAGATCTAGGAGGAAATAAATCAGCTCGGATAATCAGACTATCTATGAAAGGTACCAATCACATATAGCAAAAGAAATCCGAAGCCACGATAATAGTAACAAATTGTTTTGGCATCTGGAGAGATTACTGCAGTAAAATATTGTATGTAGCAGAATATGTAGTCAAAAACTTAGCTAATAAAAGAAAGAAAGAGAGAGAGGAAGGGAGGAAGGAGGGAAGGTGGGAGGGAACAAATGTCACACCATGCCTGGACTCTGCATCCTCTCAGGGAGAATCATGTAGAAGATGCAGGGGGGAGGTCTTTCCCTGTGCGTGGGCAGAGTCCCAACAGCTGTAGGAGGTTTGTGGCCTGCAAGGCCCAGCCAAGAAGGTCTGATCCTCCGGCTCCACAGCAAGGCCACAGGCCACTCCCTGCTTGACATCCCGTGGAACCTGGGCCTCAAGAATACCAACAGTGAAGAGGAATTGAGGAGAGAGGAGGACCTTTGCTCAAACTCAGCAGTAGGCAGAATCTGCCTCCTCTGGGCCTCAGGAGGCAGGTGTGAGGCCCTAAGGAAACAGGTGGGCTTTAGTGCTCTAAGCTTCCTCAGCACCTGCAGAGCCACAGTTGTTCCCAGGCCCCAGGATGGAGCCTGGGAACCATTTGGCACCGTCCTCAGCACCCCCCCCAAGACTAAAGCCACTCTCCAACCCCCACCTCCATGGTCAGATGGCCTCAGATGGTTCCCAGGGGTACCTCAAGACTCGCTCTCTCTGCAAGCCCTGTTAGAACCCTGTGCTTCTCCAAGGGGTCACTCGAGGACCAACTCGGGGACACAGAGCAAGAAACCTACAGGTGCTTGTTGCCAGGAATAGTCCTCATGAACTTTGGGCTTTGGAAGAGAGGGGGTGGAAGCCCCATGCAGGCTCCAGGAACCCAGAGAACATACGAAGACACTGGTTTTGGCACTTCTGTAGGATCTGGGGCTCATGAGGAAATGAGGGCATCAACAAGCTGCCTGTGGGCTAGCGCTGAACGCAGGCCAGACAGCCTTTCACCCCAGGTGCACATGAGCCATTTTTCTTTAAGTTCTGAGGATCCCCCTGTCTCTACCTCCTAAATAGTTGGGATCACAGGCGTGCCCACCACACCTGGCTGTCCATCCATTTTTCAGTAATTAATGTTTAACGCTCGAAACATTTTCACACAGACCTAGATTCAGGACATCTCTTCAAAAAATCACAATTCTTCCAACACTGGGCCCATTCCCCAACAACCCTAACTGGAGACAACAGAACCTGCATCTTAGGCTTCTGTTCTATTGTCTTTCATCCTCCTGCTGAACAGGCCTGTGAGCAACTGGGGCTGGAGTAAGAGAGGAGCCGGCTTCTCCAGGCCAAGCGGGAACCGAAAGGACTGATGGAGGGATAGAAGGAAGCACAGATCTGTACAACAGACACTGGAAAGAAAGCAAACCTGCCAGTGGATTCTTGGCAAAAATGCACGTTACAGGATGGATCCGAGAGGTCCTCCTAAATTCTGCTGTGATTGGACAGTGACTGGATTATTGAAGCCCTATGCTAATCAGAGGGCTGGTCCGCTGATGGGTTCAGAGCTGACTGGCCGTTGGGAGGTTGGGCCTGGCTGGAAGAGGCAAGCCGTCATTGTTGGTGTGACTGGCAAGTGTGGGCCTCCTTCCAGTTCTGCTTCCTGGCGACCACGAAATGAGCAGCTTCCCTCAGTGGCTCTCCCACCACCCTGTGTCTGCCTCTGAACCCACCAAACGTGGACTTCTAAATGCCGTGAGCTTCTCCTCCTTTAAGTTGCAAGTGTCCAGTGACGATGAAAGCAACTAAGACAACATAAAGCCAATTCAATGGAAGTCAGATTTTCCAGGGGCCGGGGAGATGGCTCAGTGGAATAAGTGCTTCCCTGGCAAGCGTAAGGGCCTGAGTTCAATCCCCAGTTCTGCCAAAAAAAAAAATAAGACAGATTTTCCACAAATGATGCTGAAGCAGTGAGACCCAATGAGCCCAAAGAAGAAAAAAATGAATCTCAACTTCCTCCTTTTTTTTTTTTCATGTATTTTTACAGGGTCTGTAGGGTGTTACTATACAGATCAGCCTCAGTGATCTTCCTGTTTTCAGCCTCCCAAGTGCTAGGATTACAGGCATGCACTGCCAAGCCCAGACTCAAGTCATGGTCTCAGGATGCCCTGAGGGGCAGGGCCAGCATGGCATGTAGTGCCAGGGTTAGGACCTGGGCTGCTGTACCTGCCTAAGCAGACGCTTTAGTCTGCTGAACTATCTGGCCAGTCCTCAACTTCCTCCTAAAAAAAAAAAAAAAAAAAAAAATAGACTGGGCTTGAACTCACTCGGTAGCCCAGGCTAGCCTTAAATTCACAATGATCCTTCTGCCTCAGCCTTCCAAGTGCTTGGATTACAGATTTGCAGCACCATATCTAGCCCAGGATCTCATTGAAAAAGTCTCCCTAAGGTTGGAGATGTTGCTCAATGGTTGAGAACCTGCTTTGTATGTATGGGGCCCTGGGTTCCATCCCACCTATGCAAAAGAAAAAAGAAAAAAAAAAATGACTTGGACACAGGTAAAGCATAAAGAAGGAAAATGGCAGGCTTATGCCGGGGAGATGGCTCAGTAGAATAAGCGCTTCCCTGGCAAGTACAAGGGCCTGAGTTCAATCCCCAGTTCCGCCAAAAAAAAAAAAAAAGAAAGAAAGAAAGAAAGAAAGAAAGAAAGAAAGAAAGAAAGAAAGAAAGAAAGAAAGAAAGAAACTGATCAGGTGTCATCATGCAATGAATAAAAGAAACCATAGCTGGGTGAGGTGGGGAATGAAGCTTAACACTGCCTTGTTTTGTTTCCATCATAGTCCATAGAACATTCTATTTTTCCCTGGCTTGTTGGCCCCTTCACATCTCCTTGGCCCCTTAACTTTGGATGTGCTCGGCCACCACTGGCCCTCTTTCTCTCCATCTCCCTCCTTCTGAGGGTGCTTTTCAATATAACCATCTGTAGATGACTCCCAAATCCACACCTGCTACTCAGCCCCTCGCCCTGTGCAATCCATGCTCAACATCTCCAGCAAAAAGCTTACCTGGCATCTCAGGCTTCAAACCAACCCTTGCTTCTCCGCCAAACCTGCCCGCCTCTCAACTTCCTTGCTTGGTCAGTGGAAGCTCTGTCCTTCAAACCTTGCAGCATACCGGAATTTCTCTTGTTTGCACCCCCTCCCTAATCTCAGAATGTTCCCTTCTCACAGCCTCTGCTATCACCTGCATGCTGGTCCCAGCCTGCTCATCCCTCACAGAGATGATTGTGGAGGGTCCTGACTCCTCGCCAACCAGAGATTCTTGAAAGATGTAACCAGTGTTCACAATAGGATTATTTGTAACAACCTAAACATGGACAGAAATGTAATGGCTACTAGCTGACGAATGTGCTATATCTATATGGTGAAATATTATTCAAGCATGAAAAAGACTTAAGTAGTATTCTATGTGCTACAATATGACAGAACCATGAGCACTTGAAAGTTTTTGTTTCTGTTTTTCGTTTTTGCAGAACCGGGGATTGCAGGCCCATGTGCTTACCAGGGAAGCACTTATTCCACTGAGCCATCTCCCGGGCCAAAATTATTTGGTTTTGGTTTATTGTTTGAAAGTGAAAGAAGCCCAACACTGAAGGCCATAGTTTGGTTTTTGGTTTTGTTTTGCGATGCCAGAGATTGATCTCATGGCCTTGTGCTTGCCAGGCAGGTGGTTTATCCACTGAGCTATCTCCCCAGCCCACAAGGCTATGTTGCTTTTGTTGTTGCTTTGTTTTTTATGGTTACATTGGTATAAAATATCCAGAATAGTCAAATCCTTGGAAATAGAAAAAAGATTAATATTTTCCCAAAGGTCTGAGATTCGAGGATAGAATGATTACTAATAGGTATGGAGTTTGGGGCTGGCACCATGAAAATGTTTTAAAGTTAGATGCTTGCATAATCTTGTTTTTATAGGCAGCTAAGTTAGATGGAAATTAACAGGCAGTCAGAGAGGGACCTGGCTCTCAAAAGAGTCAGTACAGAAGACGGGACACACCAAGATGGAGGCTGGACACAATGCGGAAGAGCGCCAGACCCGCAGCCTCCCTACAGATGGAAAACAACAGCGAGAGGTTGCGCCGTAATCAGCACCACCTGGTCCCGAGAGCCCAGCTCAGGAGTCAGATGCGTAGGTGGGCGACCAGACTGCTTGGACCCAGACTCCTATCTTTTTTTTTTTTTTTTTTTTTTTTTTTTTTTTTTTTTTTTTTTTTTTTTTTTTTTTTTTTTTTTTTTTTTTTT
>PVKA01027776.1:0-30136 GCA_004027165.1 Ctenomys sociabilis | reverse complement strand
TACATTAACATTGGGCATTGAACCCAAAAACTTCACAGTGAGGTACATCTCTGGCATTTTGTAATGTTGAGATGGGGCACATTAAATTGCTACATTTTCTTGAACCTGTGATAGTCTTGCATCTGCCTCCCAATTTTTGGAGTGAGAGGTCTGTGTCCTTGCAATTCTCTGAACCAATGTTCTTCGTGATGTTTTGAAAGGAGACCTTCCATTAGGTCGTCTAATTTTCAAAATCTCATCCAGTTGCAAGTGTGGGGGAGTAAAGTAAGAGAGACTGTTGGGTTCAATTCTCAGAGGTTTTACTGAGAAAACTGAAAAATAGTTGAGTCTCATTATCTTTGTTCATTTCTTATGGATAATAGATACAAATCCAAGTTCTTAAGCAAAAAGAGTGAATTTCACAAGTAGGAAACACACATGAAGAGTTCTGACAGGGCTCTGAACCAGGTAATTTTGCACTGGGGCCATAGACCCCAAACTTCATTTTCTTCAGGAAGTTTTTAGCATAGTGAAAATTCAGCATTGGTTTTTAATTGTTGCACTGATTTTCCTTAACTCTGGAGTTCCTGCTTCCTGAGTGGGTAACTCGCTTTTGCACTGAAGCCTCATCTGTCTCTAATTCTATGATATGGTGATTACATGGGCTTTGTGAGGAAAATGAAGCAGAGAATTTCTGTCATGTAATTATGCTTTAAAAGCCAAGTAATAACAGCTACTTTTATTAGTATTAACAATTATCAGACCTCTTAACTTTAACTGTGATGAAGAAATCCCTTTTAATGATTTTGCAGAGGCATTTTTACATACCTGTCACCTTAACTGGAATAAAGAATTAATGTTAAGTGGAGTAGATACATACATTCATTTAAAAAAAATACACAAGGGAGTAAAATATTCTTTGGCAGATAATCATAGAAATACCACTCAATTCTCTTAGTTCAACACTCTGGGTCATTTGCATTCCAGATAGATGTCTTGATTGATTAACAACAATTTCTTGAAGATAGGGATATGTCTTAGGCTCAGAATCACACAGTTTTGAAGTCCAAAATGATTCTAATGGTCACTTTAGCAGAAAAAAATTCAAAGTCTTTGTCTAATAATATGAGTACGTGAAAATGCTGCATAGGATAAGAGGCAGGGTGGCAAGCTCAAACCACCCCAACTGAAAATGAGGGTAACAGTTTCCCATGATGAAAGTCAGTATCACTACTGGAAGATACTCTCATTTGTTAGGAAAACATTTTAAAATCCCTTGACATATATTTTCTAAACAGTTAACTTTGACAATATTTGATGTTTTGTGTTAGTACACATACCACTTTGAAAATACTAAATAAAACATATTTAAAGTCCCTGGGCTAACAGTTTGGCACTGATTTGTTTTTATTTATTTTTTTAAGGAATAAAAGATTTATTTTGCTCATAATTTGTGGTGGGTTCAGTTCATATTTGGCTACTTTCAAGGCGGAGTGGTACATAGCAGAGGGCAGCAGTTCGTGCATTCTGGAAAACAGCCAATGAAATAAAAGCAAAAAGGCAGGATCAGGAGAGACTAAGCCTCTTTCCCTCCCTTATATTGTGTGCAGGCCACCCACCCCGGATCTGGGATAGCACTCACGCCCCATAATCCCAGCATTGTACCATCAATCAATCAAAAACTCTGAATGTCTTCCCTATGGTCATAAGGTTTGAGGTGGGGGAAATCTAGATAGAAACCATTAGGATAGATATGCAGCTACTTTCTCTTGGTTCATGGAGAATAAAAGTTTCTACCAATATTGTTTAGACAAGATATCATGTCTGTATCTTGTCCTCTGAATAAGTACTATGAAGTCGGGGAGGTAGTTCAGTGGTATGAACACCTGCCTGGCAAATACAAGGTCCTCAGTTTGATCCCCAGTTCTGCAAAATAAATAAATAAATAAATAAATACTATGAAGACAATAATATGAAATGTATTAATTATTGTAACCATTCTATTTACCTGTTTTGAATCTATTCCATTGCTATTTTATCTTTTTTCTCATTAAAATGAGTTTAAAAAAATTTAACAAAGCAGAAATAAAACTAGCATGTCATTCTGGAAACAAGCTCTGATTTGTCCATTGTAATATTTTTTTATTGAAGTGCAAATATCAGTCAGGCAGTTTTACGACACCTTAACAAGACAGATTCGATAAATTAATACACTGCAAACAGTTTTCATAATGTTTTGGTATCGTACAAGGTGCATACATGATATTATACTTACAGACATTATTATAGCAAATGTCTCTTATCAGTAAATTAAGAGTGCAGCTGTTTATTTATCTTATTTTCTATACCTGATTTATATCAGAAATTCAATAATTATTTTCCTAGTGGATGACCATAGTACTAGAAGCCGACATAATATCCTGTCCAACCACCATTAGTGCAAATCTTGCCTCTCATAAGATTATGTAGAAGCACAGTGCTATCTATCCCAACTCTACTGTCTATACACACACATCATGAATTTTCCTTTCTATACCCCTTCCTTGGTCTGCACATGTCAAAGGTGGGCACTCCATTGTCATTCAACTAACTTAGGTGCTTAAACTCGACAACATAATCCTTGGTCTACACATGTCAAAGGTGGGCACTCCATTGTCATTCAACTAACTTAGGTGCTTAAACTCGACAACACAATCCAAACAGCCCAGCATTCCACAACAATAGTGAGTTATTCAAAGAAGTTGTTGACCATAGCCATTTACAGCTCAGCTTAATATTATGGCCCCGTGATGTATACTTCATTTTTATACTTTTCTGCTGGATGGTTAAGACCTAGATATATCAAGACTTATATACCAACACATGAACTTTATATTTCTTATGTGGTCAGTGAAGTCCTCTCAGGGTTTATCTTGTAGTCCTGTACCTTATTCTGTATATCCTTCATCTGTGTCATCCATGTGGATGAGTCAAGGCCAATACTTGACCACTTTGCTCTGTGTGAGAGCTTGAGAGAAAGTGTTCTCTCCATATGACTCTCCCCAGGCACACTATAGAACTTCAGTCTCCTCTGTGGCTTCATAATCTCCTTGTCCAGAAAATTTGGAGCTCAACTGAGTTTCATGATGTTGCAGTACAGATTCTCCTATGTCTTCGCTGACATCAAAAGGCTAGGGCCAAAATGTTGGCTGGCCTTGTGGCTCTTCGATTTCTCCAACTCTGACTTGTGATCTTAGGTTGATAACCATCCAGAAGAAAAGCTGATTAGTATCCTGCAGCATATGTCATTCACTTTGCCTTATCTGACTCAATTGATTTTAGTTGTTGTACATTTCCTTTTGTATTTCTGCTTTTTTCTTGTTATACTAGGGAGATTATATGATATTTACACATGTGTATCTGGTTTATTTCACTTATGAGTATATGTTCAAGTGGCATCCACTTCAGTATAAATGCTTCAAACTTATCATTCTTAATAGCTGAGTAATACTCCATTATATAGAAATACCACATCTTTTTCAACCATTCCTCATGTGATGGACATCTTGGTTGTTTCCAAGATTTTGCAATCACATATTGCACTGCTATAAACATAGGTACACATATATCACTATGATACAATGTTTTCAGATCCTTTGGGAAAATTCCCAGTAGGGGATAGTCAGTTTGAATGGGATTTCTAGTCCGACTGTTTTGAGAAGTCTCCACACTGACCTCCACAATTGTTGTACCAGTCTACATTCCCATCAGCACTGGAGAAGTGTTCCCTTTTTTCCACAACCTCTCCAGCATTTGTTGGTTGATTTCCTTATGATAGCCATTCTTTCTGGAGTGAGATGGTATCTTAGTGTTGTTTTTATTTGCATTTCACAGATGGCTAGCAATGTGGAGCATTTTTTCATATATTTATTTGCTTCTTTAATTTCGTCCTCTGAGAAGTGTGTATTCATCTCAGATGCCCATTTCTGAATTGAGTCCTTAAATTTGAGGGCCCTGTTATATCTTAGTTCTTTATATATTCTAAACAGTAGTCCTCTGTCTGATTGCTTATTAGTTAGGATTATTTCAAAATTTGTGGGTTGTCTTTTCACTCTGTTGACAATTTATTGTAATATTTTGATGTGACATTACTATTGATTATGTAAGTTAATGTTTTTTATTTACTCCTTGAGTTGTTGCCCTTTTACCATATATTAAACTATATTTCTAGTTATTTTTAGCTGAGTACCACATGGGCTATTCCTGAATTCTGTCATCATTCCCAATGAAGACATCAATACCAAGGACTTCGACAGTACTGATTTAGACTGGATGAGGGTAATTGAATCCCAAGGAAAATAAGTAATCTTAATCTATCCAGTGGAATTCCAACATGGAAGTAATGAAATAAATTACATTTTAGTGGCCTCTCTTGCCTCTCTTTCCAAAGTTATGTCCAATAATCTATGCTAAAAAATTTTTCTCAGATTGACTTTAGGGGGTTCAAGAAATTTTGCTAAATATTCTGAATTAATATTTGTCTTTCATTTTTGATTTAACATTTCAGTTCTGCAGAACCTTCCAGTGATTCTCAGATAGTGAGGAACATAGATATGTGCTCATTTTCAGTGGTGTGAGCCAGGCAGCTGAGAGATGAAAAGCTGTTACTTTAGTAGTCAAATCCTTGTTCTGTACACTTACTTAGGTTCTTTTTTTTTGGGCAGAACTAGGGATTAAACTCAGGCCCTTGCACTTGCCAGGGAAGTGCTTATTCTACTGAGCGTTTATTCTCCCTGGCCCCTTACTTAGGTTCTTTTCACACCGTAGTTTACACTACCAGATCAGAACTCCCAGTGTCCACAGATGGGGACCAGGGCAAGCTGCAACATTCTTTCTGCTAAGGACTCACTGATTTTACAGAAGGCAGGTAACATGTTTTTCCTGGACTATAGGCTAAGTTCATGTTGGCAGCCTGGTGACATACGTTCTACACCACACCATTGTCCTTGTAGTTAGTCACCAGAAGACGTTTTCATGTGAAAACATCTTCCTATATAAAAGAGATAGAGGCAATAATGATGATTTTTTTCTTAAAACATGGATTTTTGTGACATACTGGAAGAACTGACAGGTGGAAATTAAAATATTTTGTGATCCATGGAATGAGAAGTTTCGTATGCACACTTCTGGGTTCTTCCCTGCCTGACTCACACCACTGGAGATTAGAAAGAATGCCCGACAGCCTGCTACACACATCTACATTCCTCACTCTCTGAACACTATTGGAAAGTTATGCAACTTCTGTAGAACTCAAATGATAAATCAAAATAGAAAGATAAAACATAATTCACAATATTTAACAAAATTTCTAAAACAACTAAAATCACCCTGACATATTATTTTCTGGCATAGAACATAGAATATAACCTTCAATGAGAGACCAGAGAGGGCCCAAAAATGTAATTAACTTCCTTTCTCACATGTTGGCCCGAAAAGCCTGTCTGCAAGAACAAATCTAGGAAAGACATACTACCGATTAATTAGAGGAGGATTGTACTAAAGTCAAGGCAGTCATTAATGATATGTGTGAAACTTGAATGACTAGCATTAGGGACCAGCTTATAACCAAGAAGGACGGGATTGGTCCCACTGTCACCCCCTCTCTTCTACCATCTGGGTCCTTTTCTATTACTGCCATTATGAATGCTCTGCTGCTTCAGAAACTCTGATCACCATTCTTCTTGGATTCCCCCCACATGTGAGTGACACGCACTTAACCTGCACTTGCTCTAGTGACATCTTGTAATTTGTCCCTTGTTGTTTTCTTAATTAATGCTTGTCCCTGGGGTGAATATCTTGCCCTTATCTAAATGGATCCTGGGAAGCAGCACACCTGCTGGGTGTCCTTCCAATTCAACCTGACATTGAGTTATAGCTGGAAAGCAACGACTGTATCTCAGACTTGCTTGAGTGAGTTAGGTGTCCGTATCCTTAAATCAGAGTGAGCTAACACAAAAAGCCCAGGCTTTGCTTTGGAGACTTTCTGAAAGAGGATAAATCAACTTAGAAAATTTATATATTTTTAGAGGAAGAGAGTATACTGTCAGAGTGAGCCTGGGCTTTGCAGCCCTTGCAGTGTTCTCTCCTGTCTCCATCTGTCACCTCTTTAATGGCTATTGCTTTTGGCACTCCATTCTCCTGTCTCTGTGCTTGGCAGAGTGGAAGGAACATGATCTTTAGGGATGCACAGACCTCAAGGAGATCTTCCACTTAGCCATGTGCCCTTCATTGTACACTCAAACTTCATAATATGTGGAAAGCAGGAGATGCAGTCAATGCTTGTCTTGAAAATTCCATGAGACCATGTGTGAGAGGTGGCTGGCATATTGTAATTGTTGCATTGAATTAAAGCTGCTTGATTCTGTTCTCCTGTGTTTTATCTTGTGTTCTTGCCTAAGTTTTTTGAATAGTTGGAATCCTCTTCAGCTCTCCACTTGCTTTATAGTTTGCCTCTTCCTGGCAAAGAAATCTTTTCTTGTCATCTTCCTCATGACAAAGCCTTCTGTGTTGGATCCTCCTGGCTCCCTATCTGTTCCTCTTTCAATCCTTGGTTTCTTTCCCTTTCTGAATTTCTTTCTTTCTGCATTGCTGCATTTCCCTCCTCTTTGCTCACTGTCTGACTTTCATCTGACTGATATCAAAGCTTTTCCCTCACCTCTGGAATCTGTCATGGTTTGCCTCTCGGACAAGATTTCTTTGACTCTTTCATTTGATATCAGGCATTTACTCTACATCCTTGTGTTTTTATTCAGTTGCTGGTTATTTTCATCATCTTACTTGCTTTCCTCTCAAATTTAGGCTCACCCTGTCACAATACCTTCATATGCTTCATTTACCCAATGCAGTCAGGAGTTGTGTTGTTAGACAAACGATCCATTCTTCTGTTTTGTTTTGACCTTGGCTTTTTCATGGCTGATCTACAAGCCAATGTTCCCTGTGCCGGAGTCAGGCCCCTGTTGGTCTGATGCTTGCGCTCCACAGCACCACTGCTCAGCCAGGTGGTTTCATATTTCACACACTATGAATATCATGCCTGGAAGCTCATGATCTTTCATTGTGATATAGGAGGCGGCACAAGTCAAACTGGTTACAAAAGAAAACAAACCCATAATCAGGTCAGTGTTGAATTAATAATGAAAGGTCAAAATCTTGTGTGAGAAATATAAAGACCTATACATTTTGAGAAGCAAAACATTATTTTCTAACTTTGTGATGTAGGTCAAGTATTTAATAAAATGTCAGCATCATTTTATGTGTGCATTGACAAAAACTTGCAAGTCCTTCATTGGAGTCCTATTCAGTGCTCATACATGCAAGAGTTAGAATTTAAACCACATCTTTTGACTTACTTCTGAGAATGATGGGCTGAGGCAGGCCACCACTCACCATGCATCTTGTACAGATAAATATATTCAAATACAAAAATTTGAAGTTTTATTTTTCCTACTAGAAATGTGAGGAAGCAAAGTTATATGAATAAAAATTCCAGACTGCAAAGGGTTCATTAAGGCTTCTGGTCTACTGTTTGCAGGAAATGTGCTGACTTTGAGTATAGGCTGATGATCAGGTAAGGAGTGCACGTGCAGACAGCTGGGCAGGCGAAGATGTGACACGGTCAGCTGGAGCCTCAATACTGCACCAACTTCTACAACACACAGCTGGGGTGGAATGCAGTGTGAAGTCAGAGGTGATGGAGTAGAATGACCCGGTTCCGAGGAAACCTGCAGTAAACTTGACATTTGATCCTTCAGAACATTTTCAGAGTCTTAAACTCCACACAAGGCATTGGAATAAAGACATAAATTACAGTGACTGAAATGAAAATTTTTCAGTGCTCAAGGTACATACTGAGGGCCAGAAAGATGGCTCAATAGTAGGAGTATGTGACTGGCAAGTGCCACGACCTGGGTTCAATCCCCAGTATTTACTTCATGTGTGCTGGCTCTGAGCTGGACCAGCCAACAAAACTGGGTGGGGTGGCAAATGCCTGTAATCCCAGTGCTGGGGAGGCTCAAGGGAGGATCACCGAGCCCAAGCTTCACAGTGAGATTCTGTACCAAATACATGAAAACAAATTAAAAAATGAAAAATAAAGAAGAATAAGGATGTGGATACTGAGCAAATTCTCCTGCAAAAGCTGAAAAGTACTAGTCTTAGGATTGTGTTACAAGGCAAAGCATCTATCCTGTGGTTCTGTAATATGATATGAGCAGGAGTAGAAGGAAATAAATACTGTTCCACAAAGGACAGAACATAAACCTGCCAGCTTTCACTATACAGTCGCAGCAAGAGGAAACGCATGGAAGTAGGGTTATACTACCTAAAACTGCAGTGTATTCATGGTCCAGGTCTGTTTCTGAGAGAATCCTAACAATCTGTACAAGACAGAGGATTGTGGTTAATGTTATTTTCACCATCTATGTTCTATCCTTATTTTATGAAAAAAAAATCACAAAATTTCCTAACCAAGTAATGGGAGAACAGCAACAGCATTGCACTGTGTATCATTATGTTCAAAGTTGTTACTCAGACTAGAAGACATAAACCAAAAGGGAACTTACAAAAAAGAAACAGTAGAAATCTTTTCCAATGAACTAAGATAAACTAACATTGTAGTATAAATTAAAACCAATTAATATGCATATTGAAATATTTTAAAACATTGCAATTTGTAATTATGAAGACTATTTGAACTTCTATTTTCTATTGATTTATCTGCCTTCTATTTTGTAGTTTGTGTTCCCTTTATAAGATAAACCATGAAATGTTTGAAATTACATGCCTTGTATTATATATAAAATGTAAGACAAACACACACACACACACACACACATATATATGCACTCATATATATATATAATATACATATATATGTTAAAATATAAATATATATTTATGGGTTCCAAAATTATGACAGAGAGTAAGAGAAACATCTTTGAGATTATGCATAATTCTGTCAAAACACCCCAGTAGGAGAAAGATGAAAGGGGATAAAGGATAAATGTGCTCCTACGTGTATAAATCTTGAAGTTGTAATACCTGCAGAGCCAAGACCCGTAAGTGTAGCAGGAAATAAAGTCTTGTGAGGTCTTAGCACACCCTTTCCTAGGATAGTGAGCTGTCCCTAAAGCCATTGCTTCAAAGAATGTAGCTTTGATATTAAAGATAGGCCCGACCCCAGTGCTCAATGGCAAGAAGCATAGAGGGTGGAAAAAGCTACTCCTAGGTGAGGTTTATTCTAGTCATCACAAGGCCCAGTAAGTCTATTTTCACCTGAAAGTGCCCAGCATTCTAGAGACTACCAACTGAACAAAAACCATCAAGTGGAGAACTCTAGGTTTTATGTAGAATAGCAGTGTAACAGGATAAAGGAAGAGAAAAGCAATTTGGGCAAGGAGTTGTCACGAGGATAAGCAGTTTTTCATGATGTGGGGGGGAGGGATAAAGGACAGTGGGCAGATACCTCTTTTATTTATCTATACTTGTTTATTAAGCATTTGATTCTCACACAGCATGTGTGGTTTTGCCCTGCAGTACAAGCATCCACATCTCACAAAGCTGGGATGCTTTTTGCCCTATAGTTCAGTTATTTAGTTCTCAGGGAGCCTATGCGCCTTTTACTCCACAGTATAACTATTAGTGTAGTTTATAATCCTGAAGTTTAACCGCTTAATCCTTGGCTAAATCCACCAAGAGAATCAGTTGAGAAGATGGCAGTGCCCAGTGGAATGTGATTGATTGGTTGAAGCGAGGGTGCCCCTGATGGGTGCAGTCTGCTCAGCAAAGGCATTGAGAGCAGGAGCAGCTACATTCCTTGGAGCAGGAAAAGGTGTGCTGATAACCAGGGAGGAATGACAAAAGATAGTAAGCAAATTAATTTACTACCAACTGCATACAAAGATACTAAAATGAGATGACAAAAAATAATTTTCTGTAATGAACTTGGTACAGGATGTCACTACACAGATCAAACTTGAAGCAATCCTCCTGATTTCAACCTTCCCAGTGCTGAGATTACAGGAGCCAGCCACCATGTCAGGACTCAGTACTAGGGGCTCAGGACAGGGCCAGTGGAGTGTGTGGTGCCAGAGATGGTACCCCGGTCCTCAAACTTGCCTAGGCAGGCACTTGTCTGCTGAGCTATATCCCTAGCCCCCCCATCAAGTAGATGACTTAGAATCAATAATAAAATACTTAAGAATTCAATGAGTGAAAAAATGACTCAGAAAATATCTGTTGTAGTTAGGCCTCATAAGGGAAAATATTTAATTCAGAACCCATAATACATAAGATTATTTCATAATATCCAGCAAAGAGCACATGCAAAAGACTGACAAGCTTATGGGTTGGGAATTGATTCTCCCAAATTTACTTCTCCATGTTCTACCCCAAGACTCTAAGATGCCTCTGTAACCACAGCAAGAGGCAATGGTCTCACTGGGTTCTGGAGTGCTGGAATCTCCTTCTGGAGATGGTTTCTAGGTACTTTCTGATCTGAGTAAAGAATTTGTCAAGATAAATGCAAGTGACAGCAGAGTATTAGTAATGGTAGAAAAAGAACCAGGCTCTGCAAAGAGAGATTGCTGAAGTGAACATAGGAAAATAAATAAATACACCCTGCAGCATGAGAACTGTTCACCATGCAAGTAGGAACACAGTGGCAAAAACTCAATGTGAACTGTCCTTTTTGGTTCACCAGGCCCTCATGGAAATGTCAGCTCTGGGTCAACCAACCAAAAATGTGCTCAAGCTCTGCTGAAAATCTATGCACAGGGCTTTGGAGACCCTTAGTTCCATCAGGAGCAGATCCACTGTAACGCACCAGATGAAAGATATTGACTGTGGCAGTACCTGAAAAAGTGAACACTCAAGCTTGCCTTTTTCTTCTTGCTCTCTCATGATTATTTCCCATCATGCACAAACCTTGAAAATAATGTGACATCCTAGAACTTAGAGCTCACTGTTGCTTTCTCCCATTTCTTCTTCCATATTGCCCTGGAGTCAAGTAAGTTACCAACATATTAGACTGCTTTTCTTGAGATTCAGATACACTTTACTTTTAAATACAAGAAAACATCAAGAAGAATGTTATAGCTGCTTGTGAAAGAACCTAGAATTTGAAGTTTTACATTTGTAGTAAATTCATGGGTATGAGAATTAAGCCATGGATTTCAACTTTAAACAAATATGGCAGACCAGAGCACACTGGTGAGAGAGGAGCTGGTCTTAATAGGGGCTGATGGATGATCCTTTTATTAAAGCCCGAAGAGAAAAGAGGAAAATGGTGGGGTCCTGGCAGCTATGGCTATATAGCTCTGTGGAATAACATTACTCTGGGGCTAGATCTGGGGGAATGCTGTGTCTCCTACTACATGCTCTGATTTGTCACAGATTTAAAATAAAATTAGGGCTTGCTTGTGCAATACATTATTATCTAAGAACAATATACAGACTCCTTGGTTATTCATATTCCTCCTTCAGAGTAAGGAGAAAGTGTTCCTAACTGTCTTGTTTGATTGCTTACTTGTTTGTTAACTTCAAGGAAAGATATCAATAGAATCTATAAATTAAGGCTCTTGTGTATTTTGTTACATGCATTTTCTTTTAAAATGTAAATTTAATTCATTTTATCTGATTCATAAAACAACAATTATACATACCATAAACTTATGTTACAGTTTACTTGTAAGAGAGACTTGACTTGTAGAGTTTTACAAGTCTAATAAATCACATATTGTCAAACATGCTCATCCGTATGTGAGCAAAGCCACATAGGATTAATGCACTAAGAATGACACTGTGCTACAACAGGTAAGTCTGTACTATACCACTAAATCATAAGCTGTAGATTAGACCACATGAGTATTTCCTGGGAGACATAACAGATGTAGAAGGCAGAAAGGAAATGAGATTGAAGTTTCTAAGAGCAGGCAAAGAAGTCAGGAAGAACTTGAAAGGAAGTTTATTGCTGACTGTCATTCACTCAAGATAGTAACAACCAGTAATCTACTTACACAGTTAAATATATATTTAGAGAAGATTATAGCAGACAGAATCTCATTAAAATACTATTTTTTCACCTCAACTTGTATCATCAAGCTTGAGTCCTATGAGAACTGTAGGGATTTAGTTTGCTTGGTAGACAAAATGACCAAAAATTTTACCCACATTGCCCTCCTGTGAGGCTAGCAATCCCTTGCACAGCTTCCTCATGATGGAGGGGCTTTATGTCTCTACTGAGATCTGGATTCAGTCTCCTTAGTGTACCATCCTGTTGGGAAAGAATAGCTAACATTATAATTCCATAATGGATCCTGTTCAGATGCAAGTATTTAACACATATTCCTAGGATTCCAAACACCTATTATCCCAGCTAGCTGAACTTAACCAACCTCTGTGTTTCTGTCACTCACTTGTGGATAAAAATAAAAGGGAAGTTTGAGGTCTCCCACAGGTTGGATATGGCTTATGGTCCTAACTTAGGGTTCATATATGTTTCTTTCTCCTTGAACTTTAGGTCTTTGACATTTACATCTCCCCCTAAGATTTCTTGTTTTTTATATTCTCAAAATGCATCAAATATAATAGAATATAAGCTTACTTTCTAGTTTTATGAGTTTAGTTGGAAAGAATTTGTAATTTCTGAAGACATGGTATGCAGGATGGATGATAGAAATTATGTCTCCAAATTAGGATTTGAGAGATTGCTAAACCAAAGAAACAAAATGAAATCCATACCCAGAAGCACTGGGAAAATGGAATTTGAATCTGAAGGTTTTTTTTTTTTTCAATTTCTCATCCTAAAGATAGATTTGCCACTGCAGATAGATATTGATTGTGAGGTCAGCAAAGATTACAATTCTCCAAGCTATATTCTTGTTTATTTGCCTTACAGAGAAAAAAAGGAATCCATCACAGTGAGTAATATCGGGTGATAATGATAACATTTGATAGATTCTGTCTCTTTGCGTGTATTCAATACAGGAGTGATAACTAATCTATGTTCGTGATTTCCCAGGTGCATGGACATTACTGTGTACAGCCATTACATTTTCTGGATTATGTGGTCAGCATCTCCAGAGCAGGGCTTAGTCAATTGAATTCCATAGAGCTTCCAGGAGGGAAAATCTTCACCCATAAAGATTCAGGGTTTTCTAGCTTTGAGTCTTTTAAACATTTAGGATATTGGGACAAGGTCTTGAGCATTATTCTACCTATCTTATACCTTACTTGCCTTGGGATAAAACACTTCTTGCTCATGTGCTCCAACATAATATTCCCATATAAATGCAAAATATATCCTTTGTTATAGACTTTGATCCATCCTTTTTTTTTTTTTTTTCAGAACTTGGGATTGATACAACCTTTAAATCTCAAAATAAGATATAACTGGCCAATGGAGTGAATGTTCTTTGTCCTGAATTCTGACCTTTATGATATAGGCTTCAATATCCTATAGTGCATCCTATGATCCCGGCTTAGAGGGCTAGATTCCCCAGGGTACAAAGTTCCAGTGAGTTGGATAGTCAGTCCCACATTCACTCAAATCCCTCCACCACACACAGAATCAAGGGAATGTTATCTGCTCAGCTGAAATGCATATCATGCATCAACAGTCCTGCTGCCGAGCCTTTACTCAGCAGTCCATTCTCATTAGACGCACACAAACTTGAACTGAACTGTCACATTGCAGCAGTCACCACAGTCTTTCCAAATGGCCTCATCTATGAGAATATAACCTTGATGATGAAGCAATGGCATTATGGATAATCCATTATATCCTATAAAATGAACATCTGCTTTTAAAGACTTTTTGTGGCGGTAGCTATCATAAATTTTGGATGTACAAGTATCACAACCTCTAAGTTCATTCATGCAGGAGTGTGATTGTCATTTCGCTCTGTGCATATTTCTTCAAATTTGTTTCCTTGACAGAACTCTGCATAATCTCATGAAAGTCTCTATTGTATGTCAGTGTAATTTTAGAAAATCTGAAAATTGTGATGGCATGACTGGTCCTAACTCTTAAAGAATATAGAAGTTCCCTGGATAATGCTAAACAATGAACTCAGATTTTACTACTTCCCTGTTGGCCATTAAACATTCAGCATATTGCTTCTTCTGTGATATCACCTGAAATTCTTAAAATCAGGTAAATATCAGAGAAATGGTCCATGAAAGAAAGACCAGCACTCTTTCATTTAGTTAAAATCTTTAATATATTTCAATTTTATAAAAGCTTAGTTTTCTCCATCAGTGACTTGGTTACATCAAAGCACAGCTAGAGACTGAATCATGCTAAATTGCAGTCAAAGAAGTTTGTTGTCAAAGTATCAGTGTGGGTTACAGTTCTCTAGAGAAACAGAAGTAATAGGATGTGTTAGTATATACAGATTATTAATCAACTTTCTTGTAGTTGGTACAAAATACTTGGCACTTACAATTTATAGATGGCTTGATCAGCTCATGGTTTGGGAAGATCCAGTCCTTGGCTGGCTGCCAGAAAGAACTGTGGCACAAAGGCTTTGCAGAACAAAAATGTTCAGGTCATGGCATTTGGAGAGCAGAGCAGAAGATGAGTTTATTATTAGGCCAAGCACAACTTACTCTGCTAATGAAGTTGCTTAAAGCAGGAGAACATAACCAGAGGTAGAGGGTGTGTCCAGATGCAGCATCCAAGATGACACCTTAATGAGCCACACAGTCACACTCAGAACTGTGATTTAGGGCCAGGGATATATAGCTCAGCAGTGTAAGTGCCTTCCTGGCAAGTGCAAGATATCAAATTCAATCCATGTTGCCAAAAAATAAAGAAAAAAGAACTGTGCTTTATGTGTTTTAGCTACCCTACACAGTTAACCATCCAGCAAATTAACACAATTAAAATTAGCTGTTGCATTAAGATAAATTTATTCTAAGTGCCATTAGGAAAATTGGAACATCCTAGTTCTTCAGCATGGGCAAACATGTTAGGGTCACAGGAACAGCTATTGCTATAGTTTAAGACCAAAGTATTTCTGTTGGCACTATTCCTTCCTGCTGGGGGAGGTCAGCCTGCCATTCCACTGAAATCTTCAGCTGGCTGGATGAATTCACTAACCTTATGGATGATCTGCTTTAGGGATTTGAATATTCATTTCAATGTTAGTCTCACCCAAGAATATCCTCACGGAAAGAGTCAGCACAATGCTTGAATGAGTTTGTGGACCCTGTGGCCCATGTGAGATGATGTATAAAAAAATCAAACATCACTGCAAAGTCCTTAGATCTAAGTTCTGAGAATCTTAAATGCCACCTCCATATTGTGCCGATCAGGAAATTAGTGTCCTCCATAACTTTCCTGTGAAGTGTGGCGGAGGTGCTGTGTGGATGGCTGAATCCAGGTTTGAGCACTGAGGTTCACAGACTCCCACCTTCACTGTTCCTGACACTACTAGATTAATACAAAATCTTCTCAGCCGTAATGGCCACAAGCCCTGAGCCTGAAAGTCTGGCTCAGGCTGGAGACACCTAGGTTCATCATGCTAAGAGCCAAGTATGTAGCAAAGAACTCTACTTTTCTGTGATACAAAGGATTGCACTCAGTGCATGTGTGCTCAGCTTTATCTTCACCGTCATTTGTATTTAGAGACAGGGTTTTGGTAAGTCACCAGACTGGAAAAGCTGAGCTGGAACTCACAATTCTCTTGCCTTAATCTCCCAGAGAGCTAGAATGACAGTATTGCACCACTGCACCAGGCTGTGGAATGTGTTTTCTGAATATCAGGAATAAATGCTAGAGAGATCATTATACTCGGGCATGCTACTGATGCCCACTGTCTATGAAACCTTAGGCTGATGGTATCGGCTTCAATGGACTTTTTTTTTCTTAGCTGTAACTTAGAAATAAACTTTCTTTTACAAATACCTTTTGTAAAATGAAATGACGAGCTGTTTCTAAAGATACTTTGAAAACTAGATAATGCATTCTCAAATTAATTATATTAAACAGTTATCTGATGTTGAATTGCATTCAAAAGTGTCCTCAACCACTAAACTGTGAGCACCACAAGAGAAAGATAATGTCTTTTCCATCTGTACATCTCGCACAACTGAAAGTGTCAAGCCATTATAATAAGTGCTTCCTTTTATAAGCACTTATTAATCTTCTATTTGAGCCATCTTAGCAAGATTACATATTGCTGAAGATTTTTTGCTTTTGGGTGGAAACAGGTGAAAAGTTTGAATGTATGTTCTTGTTTGACCCATTCTATTTTCTGACACTTGAATCCATTCTTTTCAATCACTCACAGCTGGTGATTCTCAGAAAATAAGCAGCACCTACTGTATAACTCTGTTCTATCACTCTGTTTATCTTGCAGACACTAGGTGTTCCAGTTCTGATAAATCTGCCTCCTTCATCCCTCCTTTGTTCCAGACAACACCATGGATTTTTCATGTTCCACTATTTGGCTGCCATGGCTTTCATTTTCAATTGTATTCTATCTATAATAAATTCCATTATGTCTACTAAATGGAGGTACATTTGCTGTACCTTATCCCAAATGAGGTGCCAGCACCTTAAGTCTATGGCTAACATGCAATCGAATGTCGTAATAACAAAGTAGAAAAAACAACTCTGCTTTCGGGTGTTCATTTAATTTTTCATTATCGTGACTGTCACCTGCTTTTCTTTTATGTCCGAAGTAGTATGCTAAAAATGTCATGCACACTATCTGATTTAATCATCCTAACAACTCTAAGATAAGATAACGAGGGGGCACTGTCATCATAATTACCATCATCGGTTATACATAAGGAATTTAGCAAGACTGAATAACCCTAAGATGACAAGACATCTAAGGAATAAGCCTAGATTTGAATCCAGAAAGCCAAATCTCAATTGAACGCATGATTTAAGTGTATCTGCTCTGCTTCTGAATTTCAACCATCTTAGTACCTAGGTGATACATCATTTTACTTCTCAATCAGTCCCAATCATTGGGCAACCAAGAGGAAATGGTATTTGCATGTATTAGGTTGCACTACTATGCTGCCCTTCATGCATCCCTTTCAGAGTTTATTTCTAGGCTTATCTTGGTGTGCTAAAGAGATTTGGGTACAAACAAAACTCAGAAGCATACACTTTTGGGTGAACTTTGATATGAAAAAGAGAATAGAGCACCTGTTTTCTTGCTTCTACACAATGAATCACTAAGAAAAATGATTATTGAAACTTGAATTTCACAGTTGCATTGTATCAGAAAAATGGATTTTTTCTCAAAAAAGTAAAATCTAAGTCATTTGACTAAAATTGATCTGGACATTCTATTTCATGTCAGAATGTGGTAGAGCTTATTACCATACTGGATCTGAAAGTGTGTGTGCCCACTGTTGGTACCCTGGCCAATCTTCCTGTAAAGATGAATTCAGATTTGTTTTTTATGCCAGTAAAGGGGGTAAAAATCATAAGGATAGAAAAGACATCAAGCAGAAGGAGCCCTTGGCCAGCAAAAAATTTTGTATCAGCAAATGAAAATCTTTTTCAGAATCAAGGAAATGTTACTCATAAATGTTTAATCCACAGTGAAGAAGAAAATTTGATTTCAATTGAGAAGGAGAGTCTTTTACTCAGCACAGCAGTCTCAAGACAGTCAGTTAAATTCACAGTTAGGAAGTTTGAATTTTCATAAATTCCCCTCGTAATTTATGAATCATTTTTAATATAATAATACCTCTTCTTCACATCATTATTCTCTAGGCTTCTAAGTGAGGTCTACTTCCTGGTGCCTGCTGCTATCAGATTAGTGGTGTGACTTTAGAGAAGGTGGAGGATTTCTGGCACAGCATCTCCTGTCTGCTCATACATGTGGAAACATATCTAAATCTTTTAAGGTGATATTGAGAGGGGATTGAAAATAGTTTTTATCAATAGATGTATGGCTATTATTCTGTGTTGAGGAGCATATTTGAGCACTATTGAAATATTTTATGAAAGTATAAATAAAACCTGCATTTTTTTGACCAGTAATCCACCTCAGAACAGTTTCTCTCCCTTCATACATGCTTGTCCTATCACTCTTGCAGCTGCCACTTTCTGATGCAATTCTGAATGTCCTCTTTCTTAGGTGTCTTTATGAGGTGTGATCAAAATTTTATGAATGCTATGAATGTAGAGTAATATTCAAAGGAAAGATACGTTGGTGAAAGTATCATGGCCTATTCCCATCCAATCTGCTCACCAAATGCAGCACCGTATGATCTCTGGCCCATCTCAATGTCAAAATGACCATGAAAGATGAATGTTCTGAATCAATGCAAGACACCAAATCTGGCACAACAATGCAACTGAAGACACTAATAAGAGATAGCTTTTAAAACTGCATCAGGATCTGGCAAGAAAGATGGAATAAGTATCTTAGAATCACAGGGGACTCTTCTGAGTGAAGTTTATGATAATGTGTCTTTTAATGGCCTTTGAAAATTTGACATTCATGATATTTTATAACTACACCTTGTAGCCTCTATGACACCTATCCAATCCTCTTGTATAGTAGGAAAGTGACCATAGATAAAAGCAAGCTGGAGGGACAAACCAGATAGCTCAGCAAAATAGAGCACCTGCTTAGGCAGAGCAGAGGGTTCAGAGTTCTATCCCTGGCACTACAAACCATCCCAGCTCTGCCTCTGGGACTTGCTGAGACAGCTGCTGAGTCTGGGCATGGTGGCACATGCCCGTAATCCCAGTGTTTGGGAGGCTGAAAGCAGGAAGATCACTACAAGTATACTCTACATAGTGAGACCCTGCAGGCCCTGTGCTAAATACATGCGTAAATAAATAAATAAATGCAACTTGTGCAGTAAATATGATTTTGGGGTAGCTTGCATTAGTTGGCCAGTAGCGAAGCACCAAGCATAATTATTCATCTGTGTAGACATATGATCATTGTTTCTCTTTCTGTGTCAGTGAACAGATTTGATTTGATCTTCACAATGTTGGCATATATCAGCCTCCCTTTCAGCAGCCTTCCAAACACAGTTACTACTTGTTCAACACATGTAAAAGCTAAGATATGAATCCTGGAGGTTAAGGTCGCACTGTAACTGGTGGTGTCAAGACTTGAACCTACCTTTCTTTCACCCTGGAGCTTGCTCATTTTACACCATCCTGCCTCTAATGCCACAGAAGTAACAGACTCCTTTCATCCAGTCTCTTCAACTGCCACCACATACTGCTCACTGTTTATTTTCACTCTGACAATGATGAAAAGATAAAAACAAAATTCTACTATGCCTAGAAGGCAACCCATTTTCTGATAATTTTGCACATGGTTTTCTTTGTTTCAGAAGCATGTCTATAGTGAAGAGGTTGTGGGTGTTTGAAATGAGTTGGAAGTAGATTTTTATTTGTGTGAAATTACTACACCAGCCTTCCCTGACATTTGCTGTTAATTATTCACTGGGAAGTGGAGAAATGTGTCAACACAACATTTGTCACTAGTTATTTAGAGTCTCAGGTTGACAGATCTTGGCAGGATCTTTGAAAGATGTATCTGACGTGGCTGCTTTTAGTCTCTTTATTTATTTTGTATTCTCAAGAGTGTAAAATAAAATAAAGTCTTCAGTGAGTGAGATAGTTACTCACAACAAAGACAAATATTTTGGACAGGGCAAGCAAGCCCACAAATCTGATTGATAAAGTACTTGCTCCTGCACTGTGCGCTGTCCTGTACCATTCAGGAAAGGAGCTGTCCAGGAACCAAAAGATCAGTGCATTCTATATTGACAAATGTAACACAAGGATGTAGGATAATGTAGTCACTAAGTGTATCTTGCTTGCTGTTTTCCCTGAAACATGACTACATTCTTCCTGCATGTATTCACCCACCTCATGATAAGTCAAACCACAGAACTTTGCAAAAGCTTTAAAAATGCAAACTTAGCATCTTGTGCCATTCTGCTATAATCCTTGGACATGCTATCCTTTAGTTGTCCTCTTTGACTCTATTTCCAGACCCTCCTTATATTGCGGCTGTGGATACCACACAGCTACAGTTCAGGAAGACATGCCTAGAATTTCTGGTTCTGACCAGGAATCAAATTTAGACTATGCCCTAGACTATCAAGACCCAGGTTCTTTTGTTGATGTTGTTAATTCAAAAGAGGGTGTCAAAATTCCTTACTCCACTACTCAAAACTATCTATGGATACCTATTCTAGGGAGAATTACCTTTAGAATTCCTCATTACTATGCTTAAATTTTGACATAATGCTTTTTATTATTTTTCAGTGCTTTTTATTAATTTTCATTTAACTTCATTTCACTCTCACCCACCCGCTTTCTTCTCTCTCTTTTAATTTGATACTGAGGACTGAACTCAGGATCTTTCTCTTCTTGATCACCACTGAGCTCCATGACAATCCTGGAAAGCACAAGCACACTGCACCCAGAGCCTGTTCTCTTGCTTTGTTGAAATCCTTGCTCCTGTAGTAGGGCTTAGAGGGTTTCTTCCTCTCACATACATGTTGTTTGTTCCATGCTCAAAAATGGGTCTGTTCAGTCACCAGAAAAGGCCTACCCAGCTTACCTGAGGGGTTCCACACTGCCACCTGGAAGTTGGCCATGAGTCACCCCTGAAAGTGTCAGTCTGTGACAGCAGGGCCCAGTTGGAAGGCAGATGTGTAGGGGAGCAGCAGCTCTTAATTGGAAGAGCCTGCTATAAAGCAAAGTGTGGATTAATTTTGAAGGGAGGCTAAAATAATTTTCAGAGTTCCTCATTTATCAAGGTGAAGTCTTTGAACTTTATTAAGTGTTCAATGAGAATTTATTGAAGAATATTTAGGAAGAGAAAAAGCATAATGTGATTTACATATTTCCCAGATTGTGCTACTATAGGACGGAAAATGTATCTGAATGTAAAATGACAAAGAACACTAGTATTTGGAAAATTTGGGGAATGATGAGATGTTTGCCTGGCATGCTCAAGTCCCTGGATTGGATCTCCAGCACTACTAAATAAATAAATAAATACCTCTGTTAAGACTGAAACTCTTTTATAAGGACTAAGCCCATTTGCTTCTAAATTCAAATCCAGATGGTGAAATCCTGGAAAGTACCAAGAACACTACCCCAGAGCCTGTGCTCATGGTTTTTTGAAATTTTTGTTTCTGCACTAGGGCTTACAGGGTTTTTTCCTCTCATATACAGTTGTTTGCTCTATGTTGTTAAAAATGGGTTGTTTGCTCTATGGGTTAAAAATGTTGCTAATATATATATATATATATATATATATATATATATATATATATATATATATATATATTTAATTTTATGTATTTGGTACAGGGTCTCACTGTGCAGCTCAGACTCATGGTGATCCTCCTGTTTCAGACTCCTCAGGGATGAGATTACAGGAGTGAATCACCATGTCAGCTCTTGATGGTTGGTTTGGGATGCCGAAGGTGAGGGCAAATGGGAATGTGGAACTGAGGATCGACGCTGGGTCCTTGCAGCTGCTTACGCAGGTGTGTAAACTGCTGAACTATCTTCATGGCCCCACTGCAGAAATATTTTAAGTTATACATATCAAGGTGATGACTCTCAGATAGAATGATTAGGGGAAATCAATGCATGACTGAAAGACTATTACTTCTTCTAAGTGGCTATATCTAATTTTATTTAGATACACGGGTACCTTGGTTGACAAATAATTTTAACTGTAGCAATTTGATTTACAAACAGAAGCATTTGGAAAAATTTTGTCTTTGGTTGTAAACTCTGAGTTGGATAACAAACATGACTTTGGCCATCTTTCTTTTATAAACACAAACATGGTCATCGTTTCCAAAACCATAGAACAAATTACATTTATGACCTGAAGTACCACCATAGTTTCTTGAGTGACCAAGGAAATTCTACCAGGGCAAATTCCAGTGGTTTAGGAATCAATCTGTCCTTAGATTCAACACTTAGTCAGTTTGGACAGAAATTTACCTAGGAAAGGCCAAAGTATATGATCTAATGAAAACAGAAAAGTCTATATTTTGGAAAGAGCTTCCATTTTTAAAGCGTATGCTACTGGTCACCTAGAAAAAGTTCATTCTCTCCATAGCTAACCATGAATCTGATCAGCAAAGAAGAACTTACAAATGACAGCTTGAGAGAGTAAAATAAAAGTAATTTAAAGACAAGAGCATAGCCATCAGGCATAAGTCAAAGGAAGTCTCCATTTCCAGAGATTTATTCAGTATATATATATATATATATATATATATATATATATATATATAATATGATATATGATATGTTGTATATGATATATGATATATAACATGTGATATATATGTTCTATTATATATTATTATGTGTTATATATATACATATATTACATAAAATAAAATGTATACTATATAATAGCTTATTGGTCTCTGTTTATATTATCTACTAGAAAAAGATGGCAAAATAATAACATAAGGTTTATTCTTTTTTAGAAAACTTTGAGACATGGATAAGAATGCATCATAGGCTGTCCTTGAACTCATGGCAACCCTTCTGTTTCAGCTTCCTGTGTTCTGGGGTATCCAATGTATGAATTCTTATATAGAAATTTGTGAGCTATTTCATACAGACAAATTAGTCATGGTATTTTGCTCTGTATACTTATTACTCAAAGTAAAGTTAAATAGTAAAAGAATGATCCAGTTGCATAGTTAAAGATTGGATTGTATGTCAAAGAAATGAACAGAAATAGCTAAAAATTATAAGACACCTGAAGTAAGCAGAAAACAGACATATTTATATTATTCTTTCTGTAAAGTATTTAGTATGAGTGCTATATTACATACCTGAACTCAAGAATGAAAGAAAAAAAAAATGAGGTTATAGGACCAAAATCTCCAGATCTAACGCGTATTTATTGTTCTGTGTTTGCCCTGCAATAAATAAGAAATTTTTGAAATTAGGATCTAAGTTCTTAGTATATAACTTACCCAATTGCTGCTCTGCCTTTTGGCTAAGTTCAAGTGTAACTTGCCCAAAATTCTACAGAGCATAACCAATGACATTGGCTCTGAAACAGCATTGTTCATGGAACTTTCTCTGACTATAGAAGCATTAACGAATTAGATCCCCAGCACTATGTGCTGGGCAGGCCCAGCCTCCAGGCTCTGACTGGGCATGGTGTCACACCCCTGAAATCCCAGTGAGCAGAGGCTGAAAACTAGAGGATCATTATGAGTCTGAACTGCATCGCAAGACCCTTTACCAAATACAAATAAATAAATAAATAAATCCAAAAATCTCTCAGCCAGACATTCTACATAAAGGACATTGTCTTTAATTTCACCTTTACTTCTTTTCAATTTCCAGAACCAGATTGAAATATTGGTACACTTTCCCATTATTTGATATTTTTTTCCTTTTTTTCTTTTTCTTTTTACGTACCAGGGATCAAACTCAGGGCCTTATGCATGCCAAGCAGGCACTTATGCTTTTGAGCTACCTCCCCAGCTTATACTTCTAGGCATGTGAAAAAATTCAAAATAAAGTAGAAAGTCAAAAATACAAATCCTCCATTTGTCATTTGAACAAATTGACAAAACTCAGTAGTTTATTTAGAAAATAAGCAGCACCATTGGTGCTAAAAGGAAATGTATTCTGTAATAAGGTACATATCAGCTACTTGGAAAAATCAGTTAATATTTGTCTAGTGAGGCAACAGAATAAGTAAAAATATATAAACCTGATTTTCAGAAGTTGAAATTTACATGCAAGTCAAACAATTGAACCATAAATTTCTAACAATTCAAAGAAACATAAAGTGGAAATAATGATCATCATAGAAATAACATCTTTTTCATCTTACTCATCTGTCACAGCAATACAGAGTGTCCAGGTGTACAGAGTATAGAACACACATGGCAGGACTTTGCAAATGTAAAAACAGCACGTGAGGTCAACTAGAGCTGTTGTTGACACAAGACTCTGAAAATTGCCAGCCATGGAGCTCATCAAAGAAACCATTCAAGGAAAAAAATTTGTTTTAGCATGTGACAATTTCCCTTTTGATAACAGTGGCAGGACACTCGACCTTCGTAAGATATGAATTTAACTACATTGATACAGATGTGCATTTTATCGTGAATTCATTACACATTCCATCACAAATAGAGGCATTATTACATAGTTCAAAAGAAAAGGGACATGAAATAAGAATTGTATCCCATTATTTCCTCTTACAGATAAAAATTTATCGATC
Source organism: Ctenomys sociabilis (assembly GCA_004027165.1). Lineage (NCBI taxonomy): Eukaryota > Metazoa > Chordata > Mammalia > Rodentia > Ctenomyidae > Ctenomys > Ctenomys sociabilis. The sequence continues at coordinate 5,882 of PVKA01027776.1, read as the reverse complement.
CTTTACAAAGTGCTTGATATTTCTGAGGTATACAAATAAAATGCAGGTGATGTTAGTGTATGTCCCTAAAAATGTGCTCAAGCCCTAGAGGGAGCCAGAGATGTAAATGGTTACAATAAGCAAGCAATACGTGCAAGAGAAAGCAGTCAGGGGGAGAACAGAACACCAGGAAGAAGTGTTTGCCAAGGAAAGGGAATCCCTCAGCATATTTTCACAGGTAAACTAAAGCTTTGCAAAATGCATAGGATGTGGGGGAAGAAATCAGGACAATGTGACATTGGGACCAGGACCATCTCCATCTCTGCAACCGTCTGGAAAGAGAGGCCGTTATAGAGCAATAGGTAATGAAACTTCACAAGGGAGGGCCATCGGGCTAGTCTTGCAGGAAGGAAAAGTATGAGAACTGATGTGATTATTCCTCAATTTCTCAGAATGGATGCTGCAGCTCAGGAGAAAATTGCAAGGCAAAAATCATAAGGACTAAGCACGATGGGTAACATTTTTGAAAAAGAAATGTTATGATGAAAATGGATTGTTAGCTTGATTCATTTGGACACTATCCAGGAACCTGAGAGGGACACTTCCGGGTGGGTCGGGTGGATCGCAGAAGACAGATTGGAATTCGTACCTGGTCATTAGCGCTTTTCCTCTGACATTGCCCTGACTTCCTGCCACTGTGAATTAAGAAGTTTGGTCTGCCAGGCCATTGTAGCATTTATGTCTTGGAGCCAATCAACCATGAACTAACACCCCTAAAAGCCCCTGAAATCTCATTATGAGCATTAGGAATTGTGTACCAGAAGTTGAAAATCTGACTAATAGAAATAGCCATAAGGTAAATGAAAGCGGTTTTCAAATTGAAATGAGATATAAAAGGTAGTGATTAAAACATTTATTCTTTTTAACTTTGCTGAAGATTTACAAAAAGACAAATAAAAAGAAGATATTCATTTGTAAAAATGTATTTGGAACTGGGTCTCAGTGCACAGCTCTGACTCATTATGATCCTCCTATTTTCAACCTCCCCAGTGCTGGGATTATAGAAGTGCACCACCACACCTAGAGTTGGCCAAAGTGTGCTGGAGGCTGGCATGGGCTGGGGTACTGGGGTCCAAACCCCAGTCACTGAGGTTGCCTAAGCCGACACTTAGTCCATTGTGCTATCTTGCCAATCCAATACTCATATTCTTGTTCATCATTTGGATTCAAAGTGATCAGAAATATTTTTATATAAAAAGTTTCTCTTCCCTTCTTTGTTTCTTCTTCGTCCTCTTATCTTACTACTCTTCTCCCACTACCTATTTTTAATTTCCCCTGATTGGTTGAATTCTGCACATTTCTTTTAAAAATTTTTTTAGTATTTATATTCTTTTAAAATCTTATTTATTAATTAATTAATTTGTACAGGTCTCACTATGTAGTTCAAATCATAGTTATCCTCCTGTCGCAGCCTCTCCAGCACTGGGATTACACATTGCATCACCATGCCTGGATTTGGTGGATGGCATGGCCTGCCCAGGGTTCCAAGGCTGACATGTCATGTGGTACAAAAGATTGAACTTGGGTGCTTGTTCGATTGGGCAGGCATGAACCCAGGTCCTTGCACTTGTCAGGCAGGTGCTTAGACCACTGATATATCTCCCTAGCTCATGCATATTTAATTTTTAAGCTATCCAGGTAATAGCTTGGTGACAGATGTATAGAGGGCTGGTAAAACTGTGGAGCTGGAGTCAAATGAAAGAAATTTCAACTAAAGACATTTTTAGGACAAATATTGTTACTAGAGTGTTTTCCCTTATACAAGAAGGCTACCGAGTGGGTAAAAATGGTGGCTGGATAATAGATAACACAGAAAAGAGCTGGACACACCAAATAATGAGTATGGTTTAACTTACAGCTTTTGTGCTTTTTATTTTAAGTTTTCTTTTATTTTGAAAAGTAAAAACAAAGCAAGAACAAAAATTAGAAACAAAAAGAAACAAGATCAGATATTCTTGTTTCAAAAATCTGTAATGTATGGATTGTATGTTATTTTGATTCTGTATATGTTTTTGTTTTTCTTGCTTTTGTTTTCACTCTTCAAAAGAAAATTCTAATAAAAAAGAATAGAAAAAAGGGAAAGAAACAGGGCATCATAAAACAGTGCATATGTTACATATTTTCAAACCGAGAATAGCTAATTAGTGATGGTTGATATTTTTTTATCGTCAAATCTGTTGCTCAGATTAGTAGATATAGTTATGTAAGATTGGGCATGTGGTTGGACATTACCACTTGCTTTCAAGAAACCTTAAGTTTTTGTTCTTATCTCTTTCTTAAATTTATTTATTTATGTGTTTATTTATGGCAGGCTCAGCCCACTCTGAGGGCAGGATTAGTTCTGAGCATCAATTCATGGTCCCAAGTCTGCTTAAGTTTGCCTAAGGAGGTGATTTAGACTACTAAGCTATGTTGTCAGCCCCATCCTTTTTTAAACTTTTTTGAAAAGTTTGTTTTAAAGACAGTAGAGCAATAGATATGACATTAGAAACAGTACGTGTTCATGTTTAAAAGACAAGATGTCAGGTATTCAAGCATGATTGTTGTATCACACATTGTTGTCCTCAGTGTAGTTGCTTAGACCATAGCTATCTGCACACAGTCAAATTGAAAATTCTGTACATTAATTGCTATTTTCAAAAGACTGATGGAGATTTTCAGTACAATCACCTCAGCCATCCTGTATGTATACTTGCATATGTTTTTTGTGCCAGTGTTAATGTTGTACACACAAATGATTCATGGACCAGTTATGAATAGCCCGAAAGATGGTCATTGAACGTTATGATTGGAAGCAATGACACTAGGGTAAATAGGTACAAAAATAGGATTCAGTGAATTACATACACACTTAGCACAAAATCCAATCTCAGAAAATGTATTCTCTTGGAAAGCTAATAAATTCTGAGTTAAGTAAAATTCAAAGAACTCAAAAGCATTGGTCAAAAGCTGTTTAATTGGAAGAGGTTATAAGGACCATGAGGAATCAGGTATGTCCACAGTGATAGCGAGTGGTAAGTCATTCCCATCTTCGGCAGGACAGATCTAAGAATGGTGCCAGGAGCATGCAGAAGCAGCAGATACAGGGCAAGTCTTGGGAAGAGAGTTTGAAATGCCCCACAGCTCTAAGAATCACCCAACAAGGGACCTGCCAGATCCTCACTCCAGCCAGCACCCAAACCAGGTATGTGAGTGCAACTTCCTCCATCAGATAGGCCCAATGTGGAACCCTGTGGCAGAACTCCCTGCAGAGACGCTAAAGGCAAGACCCACCCAGCTGATCCAGGAGCAGAACATTTTGCGAGATGCACAGAGGTTTCATCTCCAAGGGCTTCAGCAGGGAGAAGTGGAGCACAGCAGCCAAACCCAAGCCACACCCACCTGGATGAGTTTGAACTTGGTAGATCCACACATGGTGCTAAGGTAATAACTCAAAAGGTGAGAAGCTAGTGTCCTACCAAATGACGAAGAGAAGGAGCAAAGTGCATTCTCAGGCTCCGAGCCCACCCAGCACAAATACCGGAGACAACAGCATAGAAAAAATTGGAAAGAACATACCTAAAATCTCTGAAATAGTAGTATCTGAGGTAAAGAAACAACTGAAGGAAAGTATAGAGGAAATTATATCAGAAATAATTTTTGAAGTAAAAAAAGAAATGATAACTATAATGAAAGAAGTACCTAGTGCTTCTAAAGAAAATATGGTAAAGAATTGAATAAGCAATATAGGAAAGGAATAGAATGCATGAAGCAGATTCAAAGTAATATATAAGAAATTAAAACCTCCATCAGAAGCTAGCAAAACCATCTGAATAAAAATGAAAATAGACTTTCAGACCTTGAAGACACCATTGCAGCTAATGAAAAGGTAAGAAAAGATCTTTTAAAAACAACTATGATGCAGCAAATATAATTTAACATCTGAAAGACAGTGCAAAGATGAACAACATAATAGACATCAATGAGAAAGGAGACAACATGAATGATATAAAAAGAATATAGGCAGAAGTAATAGCAGAAAACTTCCAAAACACGGGGAAACAACCTGACACTCAGAAAAACAAAAACACATAGAACTCAAAATAACATCAACCTAATTAAAACCACACCCAAGCCAGGTGTGGTGGCGCATGCCTGTAATCCCAGCACTCTGGAGGCTGACGCAGGAGGATTGTTGTGAGTTCGAGACCAGCCTAAATTACAAAGTGAGCTTAAGACCAGCCTGAACTGCATACTGAGACCCTGTCTCAAAAACACAAAAAAATAAAAATAAAAAAATAAAACCACACCCAGTCATGTAATAATCAAAATCTCAGAAATTCAGCACAGGAACAATGTACTAAAAGCCACTAGAGAAAAGAAACAGATCACATTTAAAGGAAAACCCATCAGAAAAACAGCAGATTTCTCTTCACAAACCATCAAATCAAAAGGAGTATGGAGCAAAGTATGTCAAGTCTTGTAAGAGAACAAATTCCAACCCAAACTGCTATACCCTGCAAAATTCTCTCAAGTTTAATGGAGAAGTGAACTACTTCCATGACAAAGAACAACAATAGAGTTTCATGACAACAAAGTCAACTCTACACAGATTACTGAAGGATATTCTGGAGAGGGCTCAAAATGACCACAACTCCTTGAATAAGAACAGAAAGAACCCACTAAATAGGGCAAACAATTGAACACAGGAGAAAAAGAGGCATACAACAGCAGCAGTCGTTCAATTATTCTTTTGTATACAACAGCAAAATATGTCCATCAGCATGCTCTACAAATGGATTTCTTCTGCACTCTATGGGTCATCATTCTGTCTGGGTATAGGGTGGATACTGAGGAAACAGCAGGTAGCTCAGCTCAGTCCTACATGTGACACCTGGCCATCAGTAAGTCATGGACACTGTCCACGTCCACAACATACTAGAAGTATGCAATTTCCTGTCCCAAAACTGTAATAAGTGCTGCTCATATATCTGCCATTCCAATGTTTTTGTTATGTTTTATTCTTAGTAATTTTTCTATCATGAAAACTATGCCCTAGTTGATATTTTCATATATGTTAATCTGATCAAATACTATATGAATACTTTGAATTGATTCCAGATTTGTACATATGATATACTACATTCTGGCCTCTTAGTTGTATTCACAATTAAATGTAAATTTTGATTACTATTTTGAAATATTTAATTTAATTTTGGATTAATTAACATTGAATTTTCTGAATATTGTTCAATTTTAATCTTTGTTTTAAGATTTATACTGTTTTCTTGCCTTACAATCTACTTATAAGACGTGGTATGATTTTTTTCTCCTAGTAGTAGAAACTTTAAAAAGTGTATTTTTTCATTGACTTTATATTAGTTTTTCTATGTCTTTTACACACACATATGTGTGTATATATTATATATATATATGTTTATATTACATACATATAAATATATATGAAAAATATGTATATAACTTGACATAAGAGTGATCCTGTTTTGTAGAAATATTCAATAACCTTTTAAATGGGTTGATCTAATGTAATTATATTTTACATAGTTCTGCATAACTACCATTTTGAGATCTCTTTATTTTTATCCAGAACCATACAGCAACTTTTCTTGCCTTATGGATTATGTCTTTGTGAATTTCTGTATGTTATGTCTGGAAGTATTAGAATATTTTGAGTTTGTATAACTGAAAAATAATTTACTTTTAGTTTTCAAATATGTGTTTGATAAGCATAAAATTCAAAGAGGACAAATTGTTTTTTTTAGTCCTTTGAATAATAAGTCTGGTTTCTTACCCACTTGCTCTTTTTTTTTTTTTTTTTGTAATGTGGAATAAGATACTATTTA
>PVKA01027775.1:0-30197 GCA_004027165.1 Ctenomys sociabilis | reverse complement strand
GTTTTTTTTTTTTTTAAATGGCTGTGATAATGGGTATGTATCAGTCCATTTACATTTTGTTCATGACTAAAAACCTAAGTATCTTTTTATTTGTTTGTTGGGTCATTTGTTTTTGGTCTCCTTTTTGATGTGCCTATTTGAGGGTTTTATTTATTATTACAGCTGTGTTTACCTTTTTCTTTTTTTTTTAAAGGTAGAATTAATATTTTATTGTCATTTATAATCAGATGGCAGCTGGGTATATAGTTTCTACACTTAGTTTTTTGGAAATTAAAAAAAAATTAAAAGTTTTAAATAGCTGTAGTTATGTTCTTCAGAAAACACAGTCAGACTAACTCATTAATGGTGGCTTCAAGCTTCTCCTTATTAGCACCACAAAACTCACTCACATCCTCTCCTTTTTTAAAAAACTGGAAGGTTGGCAGGTGCTTGACTTCGCAATCTGCAACAACGTCCCGACAGTCATCCACATCTACTTCAAGGAACAACACGTGGGAACATTTTTCAGACAGGGTTCACCTTTTTCTTATTGCTGCGTAGTTCTTTTCATCAGATATGTTTTAACAACCATCTTCTTCAACACTCAGGCTTACCTTTTCACTAATTAGTACTTTTTGACTAATAAAAGCTCCTAATTATACTGAAGTACAATTATCCTTTTTCCCTTTCGATGAATGATTTTTATATACTGTTAAACATTGTTTCTACCTTAGATCCTGAAGAGCTTGCGTTCTATCTTTTAGAAGTTTATTTTACTTTTCACATACCTATCCACAAACCATCTGAAATTGATTTTAATTGATTTTGTGCAGGGCACATGGTGGGATCAAGGCTCAAACTCAAGACAAGAAAACTAAACTCCTGATCTTTCTTTTTTTTCTTTTTGGAAAAGGGCAGAAGGATTTTTTTTTTTTTTTTTTTTTTTTTTGCGGCCTCAGGATGCCTTCAGGGCAGGTCTGGTTTGGCTTGAGGATCTGGGGATTGAAACACAGCACCCTGAGCCTGCCTGCTTTGTTTAAAGACTTAAACAACTGAGCTAAAGGGCCAGCTGCCCTGATCTTTCTGACACAGGTTCTACCCACATCTTCCCAGCCTTGGTTTCCTCCATTCTTCTCATTTCTCAGGGCAAAATATTTGATATGATCCCCTTTTCTTTACACGCTACTTACAATTTATTGGCAAGTATTATTCCCTTCACTTCAAATATATGTAAAATTATTGCCATCACTGTTTCCATCCCGACCCACACCCTCATCCTCTCTCGGTTCGGTTACTGCAGCAGCCTACCAGGGGGCCTCCCTAGTGACTGGAAATAAAACCTGCAGAGGAGAAGTCACGATGTCATCCACATCTGGCCCCGGGTGGCACCAACTGCTTCCTGAAGAGGGAAATTGGGAGCTATCACAGTCACTTTCTCACTGCTGGGACACAAAGCTCAACACCCACAATTCAAAGGTTAACTGCAGACACCCCAACAGGGTCAAGAGAAGTGGAAAATGATTCACTCAGTGAGGGCAGAACGTGGCCCAACTTAAATCCAAGCTCCTTACTGGAATGTGGTCAAAGAGTACCTAAGGCTGTCAGAAGACAGTGCATGAGAGGGCAGAAGAGAAAGCAGCCAAGACAACCAGAAAGTTCTGGGAATTGTTCCACAACGCAGTGGATTTCCAGAGGTGCAGGAATGAAATCACCACGGAAACTAAGAGGAAAGGAAGCTTAAAAAGTAACCAGTAATTAACCTTTGAGATCAAGTTAAGAGTGTTGACAAATACTCTGGTAATAAGCCAGGGGTGGTGGCGCATGCCTGTAATCCCAGTACTTTGGAGGCGGAGGCAGGAGGATTGTCGTGAGTTCGAGACCAGCCTGAGCTACAAAGTGAGCTTAAGGCCAGCATGAACTGCATAGTGAGACGCTGTCTCAAAAAGACAAAAAAAATAAAATAAAATAAATACTCTGGTAGTGTTGAATGATAATACATGGACCTATAATAGCGCTTCTGAAGATAGACCTTTTTTAGACTAGTGGGGAAGCAGGGGGTGGCAAATGGTGAGAAGCATAGGGGAAGCAAGGCTTTCTGGGATCACAAAACTGTTTTGGGTGAGAGGTCTGAGTGGTCTTAGCAGGCGCAGAGCTGGGGGGTTACCTAACCGTGTCCTGGGCCCCAGCGCTCAGGAATCTGCTCAGAAGACCGGCTGACAAGATTTTACTTTTATTTGTGTTAATTTTTTTTTTCTTCTAAATGTATTTAGTCCAGGTCTCACTTCCCAGATCGCACTCGTAAGGACCCTCCTAGGAGTCCTCAGCCTCTGGAGCACCGCAGCACGCGCCACCACACGCAGTCTCAGTCGCGCTCAGCACACCCGGGGGCGGGGCTGGCAGGGCATGCTGGGAGAGAACCCTGGTTGCAGCGCCTGCTTAAGCGGGAGCTTTACTCCTCTGAACGGTCTGGCCAGCCATTATCTTTGTGAACTTCCGTGTCACTTCAGTTTTCTTAGAAAGTATAGTTGATGCTTTTATTTATTTATTTTATTTTTTGGCAGAACCAGGGATTGAACTCAGGTCCTTCCGCTTATCAGGGAAGTGCTTATTTTACTGAGCCATCTCCCTGGCCCAACACTTTTATTTTAAAAATGAGATGGAGGGCCGATGGGATAGCTCAGCCAACTAAGCGCTTGCCTACACAAGCACAGGGACCAGGGTTTGATCCCCCACACTACATGCCACCCAGGCCCTGCCCCTGGGCGCACTGAGCAGGCCACTGAAACCAGGTGTAGTGGTACATGCCTGTAATCCCAGCACTGGGGAAGCTGAAAACAGGAGTCCGAGCTATATAGTAAGACCCTAAATACATAAAAAAAAAAAAAAAAAAATGTGAAAGCCAGGTGTGGTGCTTTATGCCTATAACCTCAGCTACTAAATAGGCTGTTGACAGGATCACAAGTTCAAGACCAGCTTGGGCAATTTAGCAGGACCTTGTCTCAAAGTTTTAAAAAGAAAAAATAAAAAGGTGGGGATAATGCTTGGTGGCACAGTGCCCAGGGGTTGGTTCCCCAGGACCCCCACCATTCCTACACAGGAGGGGGGCTGATGTGTGGACCGAGATGATCAGTGAGAAATTTTCCTTTATATACTTTCCACTAGGAAGGAAGGAAGGCAGAAGGTGGGGGGGAGCTGTAGGCAGGAAATGAAAGCATGTTTTAACCATCAGTCACTCTTCACGCTGGGCCTTCTGACCTCTTCAACCAGAGCTCTCTAAAGTGTGGCTGCTATTCCTGTTTGTGACCACAAGCCTCCCTTTCTCACCTCAACAGCTCCCTGAACTCTCAGTTGTGCTGTGCCTTAAATCAAAGGATATTTTCAGATCAGTCTCCTATATTCCAAACTTCCCTGTCAATCTATAGATCCTCCAATTCGACATGTCTAAACCAGAGCTCCATCTTCTTCCCTTTGCCCGTCTTTTTCCTTTATGTATTTGGTACAGGGTCTCACTGCACAGATCAGACTCCTAGTGATCCTCCTGTTTTCAGCCTCCCCAGTGCCAGGATTACAGGCATGCACCACCATGCTTAGACTCAGTTGCCAGCTCAGCATGCCCTGGGGGCGGGGTGGGCAGGGCACGTGGGACCAGGGATCAAACCCTTGTCCCAGAACTTGCCAAAGCAGTGGCTTAGTCGGCTGAGCTATTTCGCCAGCCCTTCCTCTGCCCTTCTTTCCTCTACAGTATTTTCTACCACTCCTCATCCAGTACTGGAACTGGAGTCCTTCTCTTCGATGCCTCAGGCCTTCCTAATCTCTCCACTCTCACCCATCCCCAAAGCACTCAGGGGCTTCCTTGATTTCCACAAGGATGCTTCTGAGGTACAAACCAGACAACGCTCACTCTCCACTAAGTCTTCCTGTGCCCCCACCCCCTGCCTCCGGAGTGGTCCCCAAGTGCACAGATGTGTGCAGTTTGGTCCTCTGTCCCCTTGAAGGCCCTGCCCACTTCTCCAGCTTCTCTAGCCGCCGCACCCCCTCCCAAATGGATCTGAGGCAGATAGAAATTAATATACAGTCTGGGAGAGACTGGGCTCAAGGAAATGAGCAGGAAAAAAAATGAATGAATAGAGACATTAGAAGTGCTGCTGGAGATGCATCTGAAGAAGACCAGGCCTCAAGATGAAGATGCAGCCGGGCGCGGTGGCGCAGGCCTGTAATCCCAGCACTCGGGAGGCTGAGGCAGGAGGATCGTTGTGAGCTCGAGACCAGCCTGAGCTACAAAGTGAGCTTAAGGCCAACCTGAACTACATAGTGAGACCCTGTCTCAAAAAGATAAATAAATAAATAAGTAAATGATGAAGATGCAAAGACCAGGCCTAAGTGTCTCCCCTGAGGGCTAATAAGCACTGCCTTGGAATTATACTATAAGTATTCTATCTGGCCCAGTAAAGTCCAAATAGACATCAGTCACCTCATGGGTGACCGCCGCATGCTCCAGAAACATCCCTTCCCCAAATGCTTCTGTCCCTCCCGTGTACCCTTGCTATGACCCGCTTCCTTACTGGCAATATTAGCTAAGCAGCTATACTCAGAGTCCTACAGCTTGATTATACTCCGACCCACATTTCGACTGCTGTATAAATCACCCCCAGTGAAGGGTTTGGGCGGCAACCCCCTTGCAAGAACTTTCTAGTCTCATGTTTTTTTCCCCCTGCACTTAGGATAGGGTCCACAAGGTCTCACTATGTAGATCTGACCCATAGTTATTCTCCTGTTTTCAGCATCCCAAGTGCTGGGATTGCAGGAATGCGCCACCACGCCCAGTCCCAATCTTCCTCTCCGTGTGCCCAGGGCGGCAGGCAGGGCATCACACCCCAGCTGATAGAAAGCTTCTGTAAAGAAGCTTTTCTATCCAATAAAGTTTTTTTCCTCAACAACAACAACAACAACAAAAAGATCAGACAACAGACACGGAAATTTCCATGCTGAGCCCTGCCCAGGGCTTCTTCACTCCCTAACAGAAACCAGACCCTCTGGAGCCAGCATATTCTCTTTGAAGGGCTCTTTGAGCTGAGTAGGGAATTTATACTCAGCCCAGGGAAGTATAGAGAAGGAAGTCAAGCCTTTTGTTTTCTTGCCAGCTCAGCCACCCTGAGGGCAGGGCTGGCTTGTGGCCTGTGGTGGCAGGATAAACTGCAGGCCCCTGGGCTTGCCTAAGGTCGCCTAAGCAGGCATTTTAGACTGCTGAGCTATCTCACAGCCTCTGAGCTCAAGTTTTAAGGGTTCACTTTATCCTTTAATATTCAGTGGAGTACAGTTCACTAGGTCAGCTCCTTTCTGTCCCTCAACACCTAGCTTAGCTTCACTTGCTCAGAGATTTAGTCTGTCTCTCTTTTTCTCCCCCCTCCCTCTTTCCTCTCTCCCCACTTCCCTTCCTCCATCTCTCCCTCCTCCCTCCCTCTTTCCCTCCCCCTTCCCCCTTCTGTGGCGCTGAGTCACCTTCAGGACCCCTGCTGGGCAAGCACTCTACCACTAAGCTTGCCCCAAGCCCAACAGCGTTATCGGTCATCTACTGTAGCTTTCCTTTTTTGGACTCTTTAGGCATTTAGATGAGTGTCAACCATAGCACAGCCTACAGTAATCCCACAATCACAGGAATAGATTTCTTTCTTCAGTTACCTCTTACTGTCTTAAAGTCTGCACTGCACCTTTAGAATATTTAAAGATAGTGCTTTTATCACTCACAGCATACCAAAGGAAAATTAAGCTTTTTTAAAGTCTACAGAGATTGTTGCTTATTAGCCACTTAATTCTGTCCCAGAACCTTCGGCTAACAGATCTGTCAGCCCAGTAATCCAGGAATCTAAGCCCTGCCTCACCCCACCCCACCTCATACAGAGGATTGAAGTAAAGGCCTTCACAGAAGCTACATGTCTAGCCCTTCTTATTTTTTTATTTTGAGGCAGGGTCTTGCTAAGTCATTAAATACCCCAGGCTAGGTTCAAATGTGCAATCCTCCTGCCTCAGTCCTCCAGACTACTGGGAATACAGTCCAGTTATCTTTATATAATAAATCCTAAAGAGCCTTAAACTCTGAATTCAACAAATGCAATGTGAAAAAAGATGCAGCCAGCACTCTATAATGAGAACAAGACCGCAGAACTTCCTTAGGAGCCTGTCAAACACCGCTGCAACGCACTGATATAACAACTCTACATTTATTTATTTATTTTGTGGTACTGGGGATCCAACTCCTGGGACCATGCACTTGCCAGACAGGTACTTACGCCACTGAGCTATTTCCCCAGCCCCTTACATTTGTTGATGGCATGAGAACATATAATTTTCCCTAGGTGTCTAAGCTGTAAAATAGGGATAATAATGGTTATCCCACATGATTGTTCTGTTGACTAAGTGCTTTGAACTAGAGTTAAAAAGATGGGAGTCATCCGCTTACAGGCTGGGTTTAAAACTATGGGAGCTGAGATAACCTAGAGCAGTAGCAGCAAGCATGTTGTTGTGTTCAAGACAAGAGATGCTAATATAGAATTGTTTTCCTACGCTAAGAGCTCAGTACAAGTAGGTTTTGAACTGCAGTTTGGGCATTCATCTCTAAAAGGTTTGCCAGCACTGCCCTACAGAGAGGGAGAGAGAAAAGATTATAGCACTCCTTCCAAATGTTTCCTTCTCATTTGTGTGTTCAACAACTCTTGTGTGTAGTATGTGTAGGTGCGCGCGCGCGCGTGTGTGTGTGTGTGTGTGTGCACGCACGTGCGTGTGCGGGGGCACCGGGGGTTGAATCCAGGGTCTTGCACATGCTAGGCAAGTGCTCTGCTATTAAGCTGCATCCGCGGACATTTTTATTGTTCATTTTGGGACAAGATCTTACCATGTGTCTCAGGCTGCTTGAACTCCTGGACTCAAGTAATGCTCCTGCCTCAGCCTCCTTGGCAGCTACAATTACAACATGCACCTCCCATACCCAGCTTCAACAACTAGTTTTCAGTGCCTACCACCTGTGCTAGGCTCTAGGGATGCAGAAGTCAGCCAAAGTGACACGGGAAGAGCTTGTCACCTCAGAGGGAAACAGGGAGCACATAAATAGATAATGAATTACAAACTATGATCACTGCTTAACAGGGAAATGCTCAGCTACCATGGAAAACCTAATAAGGACCTGACTCAGATGAAATGAAATCACAACAGAAGCACATAATGCACTTAGTATAACACCTGACTCCCTATAAGTGAGAGGAAAGTGGCAACCATGCACCGAAGGTTAAGTAGAGGTTGGCTGAAGAAGGAACAAGGACAAAAGTACCACAAGTAGAGGAAGAGCACACACAAAGGCCCGAAGGTAGAAATAGCCTGCACAAAAACTGGAGTGCAAAGGCCACCTGCATGGCTGGAGTACATGTCGGTAAGTGACAATACCACCTGTAGACAGCCCAGGAGAAGTCTCCTCCTCCTGTGTGATTAATGACACACAGCAAACTCAACTGCGGTAGTGTATACCTGTAGTCCTAGCACTTGGAAGGCAGAGGCAGGAGGATCATTACGAGTTCAAGACCAGCCTCAGCTACAAAGTGGGCTCAAGGCCAGCGAGACCTTGTCTCAAAAAGACAATACATACATACATATATACATACATACATACATACATACATACATGACAGAGCAAATACAGACACTGCTCCCAAATACTTGTGACATAAATGAACATATGGGCCTTCAGTTCTAACCCATCCTTCAGCCTCTGTAACCACCGTTTTACTCTCTGCTTCTGTAAGTTTGACTTTTATTTACTCATTCACTTACCTACAGTACTGGGAATGAAACCCATAATCTCAAGCCTGCTGGGCAAGTGATCTACCAGTGAGTTCCATCCATACTCCAATGCATATACAGGTGAGATCACAGGTACTTGTCTTTCTGTGACTGCATTAGTTCACTTAACATACTGTCTTCCAGGTTTATCCACTGATACAAATGACAGAATTTCCATCCTCTTAGGGCTCAATAGTATTTAATTATATATATTCACATCTTCTTCTTCATCCTTTCATCCATTAATGAAAAAGCAACACTGTATTGATTCCATATTTTATGAAACAATTTTCAAGCCACTGAACATCTAATGTTCCTTAAGAGTCAGGAAATAAATGAGGTGAGAACCCTGCTAAGTTAAGAGTGTCCAGAATGGGGCAAAGGGCAGACCCCGAGTTGAGGAAGTGCAGCTGAAAGTGTGGGAGCCCTCAGCCAGTGTCTGCAGGACAGTGCCAGAGAGGACACTGCCCAGAACAAGAACCCTGGAGAGCAGAGGTACAGGACAGGGAGAATCTTGCACGACTGGAAGGAAACTGCAGATGCTGGGAAGGCTGCCTGAGAGAATTAGAGAAGAGTCCCTGCAGGGCTGGGAGTGCAGTGTCTTTCCAACAGCCTAACTGGAAAGTTCCACAAATCGTGGGCATTTGGTATTCACAAAAGCCTCTCTTCAGTAGTGGAAATAACTAGCCCAAGAACACTGGTGCTTGACCAGAGGAAATTCTGCTTCTGTAGGGACTCATTGGATTTCTGGTGTACCTCCGGGAGGACCAAGGTGAGAAGGTAGATAAGAGACAACAGCTGGGTCAGGTGAGGTTCTCTCTCTCTTAAGCTGAGATGAGGAACCTGTCAAAGACCTGTACAGCATTTATTTTACACCCTCCAGAGGTTGACGTCCATTTCAACATCTCTACCCAGCAATCAGTTAACAAGCTGCAATACCTTGTTCATGTGCTTCCAGGGGCTCCCCTGTTCTCAGTCTGGACTCATCCTGCACACACATTACTTTCCAGCTTTAGCTGCACCCAACATGCTTCCCTCTCTGAGGTGACATTTAGAGATGTCTGGAGATACTTTTTATTGTTAAAGGCTAGGGTTATTGCTGAGTGGCACAGCACCTGCCTGGCAGGCACACGGTCCTGAGTTCAATTCTCAGTATAAACAAACTCTCAAACAATATTGGAATTGATTGGGGGGAGGAGTTATTAGCATCAGCGAGATGACCAGGGACACTACAAACATCTTACAATGTACAAAACAATCCCTACCCCAGGACAAAGAATTATTTGGACCACAATGCCAAAGTAGTAAGGGTGAGGAAACCTGCAGGAGATTAATCACTGCCCTGTCCTTTTTCTGTATTTTAGGACAGGGTCTATAGGGTCTCACTACATAGATTGGACTCATAGTGATCCTCCCATTTTCAGCCCCCCAAGCACTGGGATTATAGGTGCATACCACCACGCGCAGTCTTGCCCTGTCCTTCCTAACAAATCTCAAAAGCATGACACAGAAGGATTATACTGTCCCAATTAATTTAATCATATCCCAGAGAAAAGCTTTAAAATGTTTATAAATATACAACACTATCCAGTACCCAGTATGATAAAATTCACAATGGCTAACATCCAGTTCCTAGACAGAGACTATAAGAAATGCAAAGAGCCAGGCATGGTAGCGCGTGCCTGTAATCCCAGCACTCGGGAGGCTGAGGCAGGAGGATTGTTGTGAGTTCGAGACCAGCCTGAGCTACAAAGTGAGCTTGAGGCCAGCCTGAACTGCACAGTGAGACCCTGTCTCAAAAAGACAAAAAAAAAAAAAAAAAAAAAAAAAGAAATGCAAAGAGACAGGAAAAGCAACCCATGAGGAGGACAAAGCCAGCCAATTCAGTCAAATCCAGAAGGGACACAGATGTTGATGAAATACACTAAAATAGTTATTGTAACTGTAGTTCATAGGTTTAAAAGGTTAGAAGAGACACGACAGATACAAATGATCCAGTATTTTTTCTTTGCAGCACTGAGGATTGAACCCAGGGCTTCCATGCTGAGCTCCATCCCAGGCCTTTTAATTTTTAGTTTGATACAGGTCTAAATTAATCAGACTGGACTCGAAATTGCCCTCTTCCTACCTCAGCTTCCTAGAATGCTGGGATTACGTCATGTGCTACCACATCTTGCTTCCAAATCAAGCTTTTTGATGAATGACACTAGATGGGGTGAAGAGAAAATTAATATTGCAGATGGGTGATCTTGAAGGTATAGTAAGACAGCTGTCCACAATGCAACAATGTAAACAGAGTAAAGCCTTGTTGGCTTTTCCAGACAGGTCACACTGTATTGTCCAAGCTGGTCTGAAACTTACTATGCAACCCAGATTCACCTCCAACTCTTGACCCTCCTGCATTAGCCTGTGCTGGGATTGCAGACATGCACCACCATCATTGGTTCTTTATATGCATGCGTGTGTGTGTGTGTGTGTGTGTGTGTATGTGAAAAAGATTTTTAAATGAAACATTATAAAAAAATAAAGTGCCACTGAGCTGTGAGATACTTTCAAGTGGCCTAATTAGAGAGTCTGGAGTCTTCAAAGGAAAGAAAACGAAAAGAAAAGAAAGGAAATGGACAGACTCACTAAACACATAATTGAAAAATGAACTAAAGTTTTTCTAAACTTCAAATATCAGAACTATAAATCAGCTAGGTGTGGTGGCATACATCTATAATCTCAGCATTCTGGAAGGCTGAGGGAAGATCTGGGCCATTTAGCAACATCGTGAGACCATGCATCAATATTAAAAATTTTACAGAAGGGTTGGGGATATAGCTCAGTGCAAAGGCTCTAAATTTAATCCCCAATATTCCCCCTACACACACACACACACACACACACACACACACACAGATACAAGAATCTCAATGAGCCGGGCGTGGTGGCGCATGCCTGTAATCCCAGCACTAGGGAGGCTGAGGCAGGAGGATTGTTGTGAGTTTGAGACCAGCCTGAGCTACAAAGTGAGCTTAAGGCCAGCCTGAACTGCACAGTGAGACCCTGTCTCAAAAAAGACAAAAAAAAAAAAAAAAAAAGAATCTCAATGAACTGCAAACAAAGAAATATGAAAAAAATGACACCAAGGCTGGAGGAAGTCGTCAGCTTCTAGGCCTCCTTTCAGGGCCGACTAGGGCTCTGACAGGCTGGTAACTGTTTAAAGGCGCACGCAGACCCACCCTGCGTGTTTCCAAGTTACAGCATTTCGTGGCACTGAATGTGAAGCTGAAGAGATGTGTACCTCGTGTTCTCTCATGTTGCCCTACGAAGACAAAACAACTTACTGTCAGAAACAAATAAAACTGGTGCAGAGCAATAAGGAAAGGGAAGAACTATGCATACCTGTCTAGTGTCCCATGAAATACCTTCTCATTTTACAGGAACCTTTTGCCTCATACACCTAACACACACACACACACACACACACACACACACACACACACACACAATTTTATTTTTTTGGCTGGGTCTATGTAGTCCAGGCTGGCCTCAAACTTATGCTGATCCTCCTGCCTCAGCCTCCCAAGTGCTGGGATTACAAGCAAGCACCACTGTGCCCAGCTATGTAGATTTTTGTAATCAAGTCTGTCTTTTAACATTGTTTTTTTTTTTTTTGGAAGAACCAGGGATTGAACTCAGGCCCTTGCGCTTGCCACGGAAGTGCTTATTTGAGCCATCTCCCAGCTCATTGTTTTATAAGCTTTCCACATGGTTTTCACTAGGCTCATGGTTTCAAGTAATTTCAGTCCACAGGCTGGGCCAGTGGCTTCAAAGCAGAAACAGCACAGCAGAAGGTGCGGTGAAGCAGAGTTGCCTGGCTTACGGCTACCAAGAAGCACAGCAAGGGAGGTGCTCCAGAGAGGAAGGGGGGGGGGCCCTAATTGGATCTCAAGGCCTCACCATGATCCCACCTCCACCCCCACCCCACACATCCAGGAGTGTTCTCCACCGAGCCCTGGGGCAGATCCCACAGCCAACTGACATTCTCCCTGCCCTCCCAGGACCCTCAAGACTCCAGTAATTCAGCCCAGATGCTCTAGAATGATCACTCTCCCACTACAGGCAGCTCCAGCAAGTGAGCTAAGGCCAGCTCCTGGCTCAGATCTCCAAAACCACCTTTGTATTCAAGCAGCTTACCTGAATTCTCTCTTAGAGCTGGTGAGACAGCTCAGTGGACTAAGCACCTGCTTAGCCAAGTGCAGGGACCTGTGTTGGGTCCCCAGCACCATATATGCGTTGGGCCCACCTCCCAGGCACACTGAGCAGGCCACCAGACTGAATGTGGTGGCACACACCTGTAATCCCAGCGCTGGGGAAGCAGGAAACAGGAGGATCACTAGAGTCCGAGCTGCACAGTGAGACCCTGTACCATGTACCAAATACATAATAAATACATGAATTAATTCATTAATTCCCTCTTTTAGCCTTTATTTCCCACAGGATGGGGATGTAACTCAGTGGTACAGAGGGGTCTAGGCCCTGGATTCAATCATATATATGAGCCATCTCCCCAGCCCCTCAATCATATATATATTTTTTTTCCCTTGCTTTAACCTCTGAGTATGCACACAATTTATTTTTCCTACAGCACGTGTATTATTGTAATGCTCTGTTATTCCCAAATAGATATCACTACTCTTTGTGGACTCCGATCTTTGCACGGGTTGACAATTTCTACCATACAATACAGGTAAATAACTTTGAGTGCCTAATACAGTCAAATGTAGTAATACAATTAGAAGGTTACAGTATCGATTACTTTTTTACAATCAACTGATTTTATTTTTAATATTTAATAACTTCGCACGATTTGAAGATAGATTTTAACCCTGTTAGCCAGGCTCCCCCTAACTTCTGGGCTCGTATGATGCCTCCCAAACAGACAGGACTATGGACATACACCACAACCTGGGACTACACTACTTACATATTAACATTAAGAATGCTAGCATGCATGAAATGGCTAGCAACATTCTTGAAATTTTAAGTCGGCCTCCCATAGGGCTGTACAAACGAAATCTACTGCACCAGAGGCCCAGAGCACTTACTTTTACTTAATACTCTTTTTAGTACTCATAAGGAGGCCAGGAGCAGCTGAAGTCTGTACACAACGTTAGGTGGCAGCTGAGCCCAGGACTGTCAGCATGGGATGAGCCTTTAGAAGTCAATCAACCTGAGCATCTTGTCCCTAGAGTTTCTCTGTGAAAGTCCTACTGAGACTTCTACCTCTGCCACTAGGAGAGCCACGTTCCAGTCCTGTCCCTGATCTGCATCCAGCGGCGCCCTAAAGAACGGTCAAGCCGACCCCAGGGACTGCCCAAGGGGTGTGTGTGTGTGTGTGTGTGTGTGTGTGTGTCTTCCACGTGACGGATAAGGTGCACCCATTTGCCAACGACAGACGAGAGAGGAGACCGCTAGCCCCCAGGGACTGCCCAAGGGGTGTGTGTGTGTGTGTGTGTGTGTGTGTGTGTGTGTGTTCCACGTGACGGATAAGGTGCACCCATTTGCCAACGACAGACGAGAGAGGAGACCGCTAACCTCCTAGGGGAGCGCGACCTAAAAACCTCGGGGGGAATCTTCCGGAGAGGAAACTTGGAGCGGCGCTAACGCCAAAGGACCTCGGATGGGTTCGGCCCGAAAGTAGGCGGAAGCTGGATGTCCTCCGGAGAGCCACGCCCTCCAACTCCGGGGCGTGGCTTCCCCAAGGCTCAGATCCCAGGTCTCCACCGCCCTCAGGCCCCGCCCCCATAGGCTCCGCCCCCTGCCCTGCTTCGGAGTTCCCTGGCGGCCGCCGGCTTGTAAAGGAATGCGTCGACCTTCATAGCAGTGAGGACGAGAGCGGCGCAGGTCATCCGCTGCCCGGAGCCATGCTGAGGAGCTGCGCCATGCGCCTGCGCACGCTTGGGGCTGCCCGGGGAGGCGCGCGACCGCCGGCCTGTGCTCCCGAACCCGGGAGGGTGAGTCCAGGCGCCGCGGCATGGGGAAGGCCGGCCTAAATTGGGGGTTCGGGTTTATTAGTTACTTCATCCGACTGACTCCAAGGCAGCGACAGTAAGTCAAGAGAGTCAAGCCGTAAGATACTGGAAGAACGGGAGGGCTTTTCCGTTGTGGGGTTTTTGAATTGTTTCGTTGGTTTTGTTTTTTCTTCCACGACCGGGACTTGAATCCAGGACCTTCTCAGGCTTTTCTTTTGAAATAAGGTATCGCTGTTTTGCCCAGGCTGGGCTTGAACTTGTGAACCTCCTGCCTCAGCCTCCCAAAATGCTGGGTTTATAGGCGTGTGATTCAATTTTAAAACAGTGTGAAACACTTGGCTGGTTATTAGAGAAAGGATAGCCACTGCTACTAATATTGGTAAAAAGTTAAGCAGGTCACTGAAGGTACAAGGCAGAGATAGCTGGTGAACATGGGCCGTCTAGCCCAACCATTATATACTTCATCAGAGCAGCATTGCCCATCCCTTCCAGTGATTTAATCCTCAGAGGCTCTGACTGATCTTATCTGAGGATGATTACCCACTTGGCAACAGGTAGGGCTTCTAAATTTCGGGTGATCTGTTATACCCTCTCCAAACCAGTTTCCTCACCTCTAAAGATTGTTGGGAGATTAAGGAGATAGCACAAGGAAGATGTTTAACAGGATGCCTGAAACGTAGTATTAAATAAATATTACCTCTTATATTTCTATGTATTGTATCATTGGTGTATTCAGTGAATGTTGATGGAGCTTCAAAAATATTCTAGGCAGGGCCGGGTGTGGTGGTACAGGCCTGTAATCCCAGCACTCGGGAGGCTGAGGCAGGAGGATTGTTGTGAGTTCGAGACCAGCCTGAGCTACAAAGTGAGCTTAAAGCCAGCCTGAACTACATAGTGAGACCCTGTCTCAAAAAAGACAAAAAAAAAAAAAAAAAAAAAAAAAAAAATTCCAGGCAGATACTACAGTAAAAGACACATTGCCATTAGTCCCCCTAAAAGATTTCCTGTTTCTTCAAACAGACCTCCCATCATCTTACCCATCATTCTTTCTTTATAGCATTTATGGAAGTCTTTTTTTCGTAAAGTGCCTTGAGGAGGTGTATAAATATGGTGACTGTCACTACCTTATAAAGGCCACCTTGTAAGAACATGGGGTGCCTGATCCACGTTATTCACTGAATCTTGCACTGTCCATCTTCTGATTTTTTCATAGTGAAAATGACTGAGGTAGAAGATAAATGGTCTTTTTGCAGGGGCGGTTACTGGGAATCGAACTCTGGACCTTGTGCTTGCTAGGCAGGTGTTGTGCTACTGAGCTATTTCCCCAGCAGAAGGTTAAGTGTGTTGAATCAGTTCAGGTTATAGAGACAGCCTAAAGTCTTTCATGAAAGAGGACTTCAGAACTGCTTCAAACTGTGACAAAACAATGTAGCGAACAATGTGTGTTCAAGTGATAGGGAGAATTTCAAAGGAGGATTTTGAGGAGGATTAATGGCAATCTGTCTTTTTTTTTTTTTTTCCTTTTAAATGTTCACCATACATCTCACCTCATATATGGATTAAGAAAGTTCTTTCTGTAAAGGAGTTTAAAATCCTACGTTAGGAGAACAGGGTCAAATTCTTCAAAGTTAAAATGTCTATTATGGCATCTCTATTAAGCTTTTGCAGCCTTCTGCTGAAGAATTAGTACAAAAGAAAAGAGTACAGATTGGTCATTAGTCCTGTACCATCTTGCCTGTTGGAGAAGAAAATGTCTTGTGTAGATCTTACAATAAAGATGAATTAATTTCTTTAATTATATGTTAGTGCCTTGTAATCTATGTTGAGACTATTTAAGTATTAGTATTTACAGTTTCTATAAGTCATGCTTCTGTGTTCAGTAACTTAAAAGGAAACAAAATCATTCCTTTTCTTTCATAAATGTATAACCAAAGATCAAGCATGACCTTTCCTCTATTTGGGATAACCAAAGGTAATGATTATCCCTCACATGTATTCCACACATGTCGTTGAGGTAGGAGACCCCCTGCTGGGGTAAGTAACACTGGGCAGCTGTGGGTTAGCTGTACAGTTAAGCATCCTGAAAAAGTTGGTGGTTATTGTCATACTATGTACAGGGACAGGTAGAACGTAGGGTCAGCAGAGCTAATGGTGCTGGAAAATCCTGCCACACCCCAACCAATGTGCTGCTTCTGTCCTGTAATTATTTCACTTGCTGTTGCCCAACAGTGATAGATTTCACTGTGGAAAAACAGTATAGGAAGAAAGCAAAGCCTTGCTCAGTGCTGTTGGGAGGACACAAGCCCCCTATGGCTTCAATAAAGCCCCCCGTTTCTGATTGGTTCTGTCAGGGATACTGTTCATTTTCCTGCTCCACAGTCATTCTGTGAATTTACAAGTTCATGCATTTCAGATGTCTCGGTTTTCACCTTCATGAACTGAAGTGCTTTTCCACAGCACTGTAGTGTCCATCTAGAGAAACAAACTCAGTATACCCCAAACTGCAATTAGCCAATCCACTCTTCTTTCCTTCCTGATATCTTTCTCTCTTCCTTTTAACCACCCAAATTTTCAAAGTGACAACCCTGACAACCTTGGAATCAACTCTTCTTCCCCAGTCAGTAAGCCCCTTCATCTTTTGGTTCTAGTGTCTCCAAAGCTCTTCTCAGTACTTTGTGCCTTGTTCCAAGTCTGCTCATATCTCACCGGGATCTTTTTTTTTTTTTTGTCTTTTTGAGACAGAGTCTCACTATGCAGTTCAGGCTGGCTTTAAGCTCACTTTGTAGCTCAGGCTGGTCTCAAACTCACAACAATCCTCCTGCCTCAGCCTCCCGAGTGCTGGGATTACAGGAACGCACCACCATGCATCACCGGGATCTTAACAGCATCATACCTGGTTTTCCCAACATTGACCCTTTCCATTTTAGTTACACCTGGTGGAGCTTTCTAAAACCTGTTTATAATAATAAAAAATAAAATAAAACTTGTTTGTGGCCAGGTGTGGTGGCGTACACCTATAATCAGAATTTGGGAGGCTGAGGCAGAAGGATCATCGTTTGAGGCCAGTCTGCACTACATAGTGAGGCGGTGCTGTCTCAAAAAATACAACAACAGCAAAAACAAAAACAGAAAACTGTTACATAACAGGGATAAAAGTGTTTTGGTCAAATACCATTCTGACAGCTGGGCACAGGGATTTATGCTGGTAATCCCAGCACTTGGGAGCCTGAGGTAGGATTGCCATGAGTTTGGAGCCAAACTGGACTACGTACTGAGTTCAGGGCCAGCCTAAACTGCAGAGAGAAACCCATTTCAAAAAAAAATACAACCCACCATCCTCGCAGTTCTCTGGAGTTCTTTTTTAGCTTCATCCTGATAACATTTTGATATCACAAGTGTGGGTGCTTTTTATGTCATAAATACATATTAAATGTAAACATGACCTAATATTTTAAAGTACATACCTGTTTGTCATTTAAAACTGTCTTTCCTAACCTATCTTTGGAACCATTGCCCTAGAAGTTTCTGGGGTTTGGTCCCCCTTCTACCTTGCCAGCCACATCTTGATGTTGGTCTTCCCTTTGCACCTCACCTCCACAAAGGCTGAAGTTTTGGCAGTTTCCTGGTGTCCTGGTTGTTTCATCCTCTGTTTCCTTGCTCAGGAAACAACTCTCGCCTTGACAAATCACTGCATTGACTTTTCACTTTGCCTATGCCTGGCATTGAGACAGACCTCAGAAAAGTATTGCTTTAGCTTAATGCTAGACTTTAAAAGATTTTAATTCACATCATGGAAGAGGAGTGATTCTAATTTCTAAAAGACTTTAATTAGCTATGTTTCACTGGTCCAGGAAAAGACACTGGGCTGCCTAGTTAAAAAGAAAATTGTGGCCAGGCATGGTGGTGCATGCCTGTAATCCCAGCACTTGGGAGGCTGAGGCAGGAGGATGGTTGTGAGTTCGAGACCAGCCTAAGCTGCAAAAGTGAGTTTAAGGCCAGCCTGAACTGCATATTGAGACCCTGTCTCAAAAAGACAAAAAAAAGAAGAAGAAGAAAATTGTGGATGAACCCAGATCCAGAATTCTAAAGCTGTACACACTGTGTGCCTCACCTGCCATGTATTAGTCAGCACATATTAACCTGTGATGAGTTGTGTTTGTTGGGTTATTTCTAGAATTCATGAACTTCAAAGGCTACATGATTAGAACTGGATTTGTATTGAAAATAATCCAAAAGAAAGAAAATACTGTATTCATAATATCCCAGTAAATGTTTTCATTTAGAGCAGCAAAAGACTGTGAACTTGTCTTTGAGACAGTCTCACTATGATATGATATAGTTCAAGGTGGCCTTGACTTCAAGATCTTCCTGTGTATCCTGCTGGAGACAATAAAAATGATTAAATACATTATAGCACATCAGTGTAAAGGACTTTTTCTGCTGAGAAATTTTGAGGTTACAATTATATTAAGAAAAATTACATTTAAAAATCTTGGAGCCATGCCTGGTGCCCCACTTCTGTAATCCCAGCACTCAGAAGGCTGAGGCAGGAGGATCATTGAAAGTTTAAGGCCAGCTGAGGCTACAATGTGAGTGCAAAGCCAATCTAAACTACATAGCAAGAACCTATCTCCAAAAGACAATAAAAAATCTTGGAAATAAGGCACAGAAAGTCAAACCCTAAATGTTGTTGCTCATGTGTGGAAACTAAGAAGGCTTATTTCACTGGTAGACTAGTTATCACCAGAGGGTAGGAAGGCGGAAGGGAGGGAAGGAAAGAAGACAAAAGCTGAATGACCAGTAAAATACCCTCATACATGAGGAGTAAGCCCTAGTTGTTTCCAACACAATACAGTTGATCACAGTTTGTACTTCATTTTGTTGTTTTTCCAAGCTAGGGTTTTGCTGTGTAATTCATACCAACATTGAACTCACAGTGATCTTCCTGCCTCAGCCTCCCTAGTGCTGGGATTATAAGCATGTGTCAGTATACCCAGCCAGTTGATAACAATTGATCACATGTTATAAAGCAAGAGAGGGCCAGCTAAATACCTCAGCAAATTAAAGCATCTGCTTGGGCAGACGCAGGGCCTGGGAGTTCAATCCCCTGGCCTGCTGTGCCAGTACCAGCCCTCCCCCCACCCCGGCCGCTCTGAGACAGCAATTGAGACTGGGTGTGGTGGCGCACACCTGTGATCCCAACACTTGGGAAGCTGTAAATAGGAGGATTGCTACAAGTCCCATCTATGCAATGAGACCTTCTGCACTCTGTACGTTGTGTCCTAAATACATAAATAAATAAAGTAGATGAGGAAAGTTTGAAGATTCTTGATCCCAAGTAATGGTAAATATTTAAGGTGATAGAAATGCTAATTTCTTGGGTAGAGGAAGTGCAAGATTCTGATTTGATCCCCAGTACAAAGAAAAAAAAACAAGAAATGCTAATTTTTTTTCTTTTTTCAGAACCGGGGATTGAACTCAGGCCCTTACGCTTGCCAGGGAAGCGCTTATTCACTGAGCCATCTCCCTGGCCCCTAAAATATTCCAAGCAATCAGTACTTTTTTTTTTTTTTTTAATTTCTTGACTGATCGTTACACATTGTATACATGTATCAAATTATTTCTTTATCTCTAAAATATGTTCAATTTTCAATGAAAAAATTAAAGCCAGATAGCCACATCTGAGGGAATAAGCAGTTAGGAAGAAAATAATACATAGATCATTGAATGAACTTTACCATTATTCCTTTATGGAACTCTGTAAAACACGTACATAGTTAAATAGTAAAGCGCTTGCCTTGTATGAGTAAGGCCCTATGTTCATCCATAGCACCATAAAAAAATCTTGCTCCCAAGGCTATGCCAGAAAAACACAAGAGCCTACATTATGAGGGTGCAATAAAGTGAAAGCAATATAGAGGGGAAAAGGAGCTGGGGAGATAGCTCAGTGGCATGAGTGCCTGCCTGGCAGTACAAGGTCCTGAGTTTGATCCCTGGTACTACAAAAAAAAAAAAAAAAGCAGAGACTGGGTGTGGTGGTGTATGCCTGTAATCCTAGCACTAGAGGGATTCAAAACAGGAGGATCAATAGGAGTCCAAGTACCAAATAGTGAGACCCTGTACCAAATACATTAAAAAAAAAAAAAAAATTGGAAGAAACATCAAAATCCTATAGTTCATTGCATTAAGAAGTAAGAAATAAGTAGACAGGAAAAAACAACAGGTTGAGTTCTTCTGTTATTCTTTCCCAGATTTTTGGATATAAGTTATTTTTTTCCCTTTTTTTTTAATTTTTAATTTTTGTTTTATTGAAGTACAATATCAATGAGATAGTTTTAAATCCATCTTGACAAGATGGATTTGATAAATTAATACATTGCAAACTTTTCATAATGTTTTGGTATCATAGAAGGTGCATACATGATATTATACTTACAGACATTATTACACCATATGTCTCTTATCAGTAAATAGAGTGTAGCTCTTTGCGTATCTTATTTTTTATACCTGAATTACATCAAAGATTAATTAATACTTTCTACCTTGTTTTGTGCCTTTTTGAGACAGGGTCTCCCTATGCAGTTCAGGCTGGTGTAAAGCTCACTTTGTAGCTCAGGCTGGTCTCAAACTCACAACAATCCTCCTGCCTCAGCCTCCTGAGTGCTGGGATTACAGCCTGCGCCACCACGCCCAGTTAGGATATAAGTTCTGAAGTTCCCAATTTAAAAAAAAAAAAGCCAGGGAGATAGCTCAGCAGCATAAGTACCTGCCTGGCAAGCACAGGGTGCTGAGTTCAACCCCTGGTACTGAAAGAAAGGAAAGAGAAAGAAAATAAATTCATTGCTCCTGGGCAGTAGTCACATCCCTCTTGTGTTTACCCTCTTGTTGGTATTACAGTCAGGACTCCCTTTTTTTTCAGTTTCAGAGTCCCTGAGGCAGGTTCCCACTGTTCCAGAGAAATCATGGCCAGCCCATGAGTCAGCAGCAGGCTGGTTCTTTCATCACCTTAAATGCAGCTTTCCCATTCCAGCCCAGAGGTGCAATCCAAGTGCCATAGCTGCATTATATCTGAAGTAATAGTGGTGCTGAAAAGGAGGAATGTTGCAGAGTTGACAGTTTCTGTGACTTTGACTGTCCCAAGATTGCTGCAGTGGTCAGAAGAAACAATTTTTCTATCCAGTCTCTGGGAGTTCATTTTATTCTGCTCCTTGGTAGGTCACACTGTCTTGGTTACTTTTTACTCATTGATGGGACAAAATACCTGGTACCCAAAATTAAGGAAGGAAAGGTTTGTTTAGTGCAGTTAATGGAGGCTTCAGTCCATGCTTGGCTGGTTCCAAGGCTGGGTAACACAAGGCAGAAGGTAGCAATTCATAGCAGTGGAAAACAGCAAAGAACAGAGGAAGGAGCCCAGCTGCAGCATTTATCAAGCCTGTCTCCCTTCCTTCCATGCTGAGTGCTGACTCCGAGGACCTACAGCTTCTCCAAGGAAGTGGCATGCAGAATCCTTGCTCAGCCCCTTTATACCTTTTTTGTTCAGCATCACTGTAGGGCAGGCCCTCCCCGCCCCAGGGCATGGAGTCACTGAGTGGATCAGCCAAGTTTCTGAGCCCTCAAGTTGACACAGTGTATCAACCACCATGCACTGTTGTCTTCTAAGATCTCCAAGGCCTCTGCTGTATTCCAGTTGTCCCATGGGTACTGGGACAGAAGCCGTGCTTGGTGCTGCAGAGAAGTGTCATTGAGACCAGCTTTGGTTCCTGCGGCACCAAGCACCCTTCCCAAGCCCTTTCTGTTTTCTTTGTTCCTTTTCTTGGTAATTCGCTCTGTCATTCATCCCACTTACTGCTCAGAAACCTGGGGTTTGCTCCTGTGTTTCCCCTTTTCCTTAGCTAGTCACCAGGTTCTGCTGCGTGCTGCCGTACTTCTCACCTGAGTTGCTGAACAGCCTCCAAACAGCCATTTGATTGACCTGGGACACTCATGCTATGTTTTGTAGTATGGCCAAGCCGGATCATATTACTCCCTTGTTTAGAATCTTGGAGGCCACGTGCAGTGGTCCATCCCTTGTGATCTTAGCTACTTAGGAAGCTGAACTAGTAGGATCCCAGATATGAGGCAGCCTGGGCAACTTAGTAGCATCCTTTCTCAAAAATGAAGAAGGCTGCATGAAGACTTGGCTTCCATCCCTAGTACTACAAAATAAACACAAGGTAATCTCAGAGAACACTTCAGGAGTTCAAACCAGTTAGTTTATTCCTGAGGCTTTGCCTAGGTCTCTGCAGCCACCTGCCTCTCTTCTTCTTGCATTGGTCTTAATTTTGTCATCTGTAAAATGGGGATGATAATCAGTATTTACTTAATATAGTTGTGATAGGGCCCTTTAAAACTATATTGTGCCTCCCTGCTTTTGCATACTGTTCTCTTGTCTACAGTACTCTTTCTTTTTTTTTTTTTTTTTACAAAATACTCTTTCTAGCTGGAATGTTTTGTTTTGTTTTGAGCTAGGGTCTCACTGTGGAGTGCAGGCTGGCCTCAAACTCATAGGATCCTCCTGCCTCAGCCACCTGAGTGCTGGATTTACTGGCGTGCACCATCAACTCAGCTTAAGAACCTGGCTGGTGCACTCCACATGGGGGTGATGCCTGCCCTTCATCTCTTTTCATCTCCGGCTCACCTGGGTGTGATTGGCATTGCCCAAAGCTCGTTGGACGATGCTGGCAAATCCTTCACTGTCTCCAAATCTCCCATTTCTCTTGAGGTTGGGCCAGGTGGTCCCTTCAATTTCAAAATGACTATCTTCTGAGAAGAAAACCTGAAAGATAGTCTTAAAAAATAAGAGATTTTTTTGTTTTGTTTTGTTTTGTTTTGGCGGAACTAGGGATTGAACTCAGGCTCTTGTGCTTGCCAAGGAAGCACTTATTCCTCTGAGCTATCTCCCCAGCCCCTAAGAGAATGTATTCTTAAATAGGATGTGTCTCAAGAAAAAAAAAAAGGATGTGTCTCTTACTACTCTTCCTTTTCTTCTCTTCTAGAGGTCATTTACTTCTGAAGAAGTTGTTGACAAGGACTATGCCCTCCCCAATCCCAGCTGGAGGAAAGATTTACGACTTCTCTTCGATCAGTTCATGAAGAAATGTGAAGAGGGCTCGTGGAAGCGTTTGCCTTCATACAAACGGAGCTCAACTCGCCATTTTAGAGACTTCAGAACCCTTTATGTTGGTAGGAACAGCTGCTTTTCCCATCAATAATATTTGATCATCAAATATAAAACTAAGAGCAGATTAAAGTACTGCTTATTATTTGTGGAGTATAGTATTTCTGTAGCCTCTAGTATTTTTTGTGGACTCAGGCCCTCAGAAAGTGCTTATTACACTGAGCCATCTCTCCTGCCCAGCCTCTAGTTTTTTTTTGTTTTGTTTTTGTTTTGTCTTTTTGAGACAGGGTCTCACTATGCAGTTCAGGCTGGCCTTAAGCTCACTTTGTAGCTCAGGTTGGTCTCAAACTCAGCAATCCTCCTGCCTCAGCCTCCAAAGTGTTGGGACAGGCATGTGTACCACGCCCAGCTCACAGCCTCTAGTTTTACAGGCCAGAAATCTCATTAGATTTTGCTGATTGTCCAAAGAATGTAAAGCCTATTGTCAGAAATAAGATTCCCTTGCCCCAGCCCTCAGCATTCTCATTCCATGAGCAGGAATGCAGAGGGGGCCAAGAGCCCTGCCTATGTCCCCTCTCTGTCTGGAGGCTGTCATCACCAATCAGAGCTTGGCTTTGTCCCGATACCTGGTTCCATCACCCAAAGAAGCTCAGAACACTCAAGTCACTCCACATATTTTAGCTCTAAAAAAACCCAAAGGCAACCCATCCTACACACACACCCTACACACACACACACACACACACACACACACACACTTTCCTCCTATATTTGCCTTTGGTAATGCTATTCAGTCTCAGGCCTCAGAACCTATCTAAAAGCCAATAGTTTCTTAATTCAGTGGTAAAATATAGCTATTTCTATGTTGACATTCTGGTTCTACAATTTAAAGCCATGTGACCTTGAGCAAGGATCTTTACCTTTATTTTTCTGTATTTAGAGCAGGGTAGTCAGGGTCTCACTACATAGATTAGACTCTAGTGATTCTCCTGTTTACAGCTTCCCAAGTGCTGGGATCACAGGCATGCACTACCACGCCCAGTCTCAGTGTGCCCAGGGGCAGGGCTGGCGCAGCACACTGGGGATTGAAACCCAACCACTGTGCTCACCCTGAACAGGCACTTTAGCCCTCTGAGCGTATCAGGCTGGGGCCTGGATTTTTATTTTTTTTATTTTAGGGAAGGGACTACAGGGTGTTCAGGGTCTCACCACTAGACCCAACTCATAGTGATCCACCTGTTTATGGCCTCCCAAGAGCTGGGATTACAGGCACGTGCCACCACGCCCAGTCTAAATTGCCATCTCAGTGCTCCCTGGGGGCTAGGCCAGCATAGCAGACCCAGGGATCAAACCCCTGCCCCTGTGCCTGCTTGCAGGTGCTTTAATCCGCTGAGCTATTTGGCCAGCCCCTTGCGGAATTGGGGGTTGAACTCAGGCCCTTGCCAGGGAAGCGCTTATTCCACTGAGCCATCTCCCTATTGGCCAGCCCCTTGGATCTTTACATTTTGATACCTCTGTCTCCTTGCTGAAGGAGTGATTGGAACAGACAAAACTACTTTCACTAAGAAAGAGAAAGAGCATTCTTCCTCATCTTTTTAAAGTGTCTTTTTCAGTATAGAGCTATGACTTGTTCTATATGTGAATGAAAGGAAAATTTCGTTTTATGTATTTAGTACAGGGTCTCACTACACAGATTGGACTCATAGTGATCCTCCTGCTTTCAGCCTCCCAAGTGCTGGGATTACAGACCCGTGCCACCACGCCCAGTCTTAATTCTGCAGCGCCCCAGGCTGGCATGGCTTATGGTATAGGACATCAAACACCCGCCCCTGTGTCTGCCTAAGCAGGCACTTTGGTCTACTGAACTATGTGACTGGCCCAGGAAAATTAATTTGTATTTTTAGTTATTAAATCAAGTGATCAAATTTATTAAGTTACTTAAAATTAACTTTTTTAGGGCTGGAGCTATAGCTCAGTAGTAGAACATGTGCCTCCTACTCATAAAACCCTGGATTCTATCTCTAGAGCTACAAAAAAAAAAAAATCTGCTAAATTAAAATTTTATAAGTAATGTAAAATCTAATTGATTTGTAATATTTATTCCATTCTACTACCACATTACACAATAAATTAAAAGTCCTTACCGTAATGCAGTCTGGTTTCACTTGATCAGCTCTCCTGAAATGTCTTCATGGAAGGTACTAGTGACTTAAGTGCTGAACTCAGCTGGGAATGTTCCTTTTGTAGTGTTACAGTGATCCCCTAAGTTCTTCTGCTCCTCTAAGCCCTCCTTACTTCTACCTGTCCAGGTGGCTCAAAATGTAAATCTGAGCTAGTCATGTCAGTCCACACCTGTAGTTCTAGCTTTCTGGGAGGCTGAGGCAGGAGTATGGCCATTTCCAGCCCAGCCTCTACAACTTAGTGATTTACCAAGATCCTGTTTCCCAAAAAGAAACCCACCAAAAAACCTGGGAATGTAAACTCAGTGAAGACCCTGGGTTTAATCCCAAATCCATCTCACACATTCTCTCTCTCTGTGTCACACACACATATACACACACACACACAGTGCCATTCTCTGCTGCATAAATAAGAAACTCTGGGAGGTCTGGGGAGCTAGGTTGGCAGTCTAAGCACCTGGTTGGCAAGCAAAAAGACCTGATTCAATCCCCGGTACCACATGCTGTGCCAGCCCTGGAACCCCAGGCGCCTAGTGCTGGCCACTGAAATCTGGTGTGGTGGTATAGGCCTGTAATCCCAGTGCTGGGAGGCTGAAAAAAGAGGATCACTACAAGTCTGAGCTGTGTAGCAAGACCCTGCACCAAATACATAAATTTAACAACAACAAAAAAAAAATATTAAATACCTGGGAGTCTTGGTAAAGGGCAGGTTCTCCTTCCGTGGGCGAGGAGGAGAGCCTGAGATGCTGTGTTCCAAAGAGACATTTCCACTATTCTTACTTTTCTCATTTTGATGATAATCTCAATGTTTGGTAATCTAGACCCAGAAATTTTTAATTCATATGCAAAATAGAAGCATTTGGTGCTTATCTTACCCTGAATACTTGTCTCATTCTGACTTCAGCGTTAGAGGAGATCTTGGGTGTATTTCGTTACATGAACTATGGAGCAGTAGAGGTAGTTCTAGGCAAGAAAGAGCAAGACCAAGAATTTCCCTAGGCCAGTAGTGGTGAACCTGTGGCATGCATGTTACTTATCTTTCTTCTAAGACAAAAGACATTATTATCTGAATTGTTTTTTTCTAAACTAAAACCTCAGGATATAGGTTTAATTTCTATGTTGGCACTTTGTGATAAGTAGATTTTGGCACTTGTGGTGGCACATGCGCTTGAGGAGGCTGAGAAAGGAGGGTCACTACGAGTCTGAGCTGTGTAGTGAGACACTGTAGCAAATCATATATTTTTTTTTCTTTTTTTTTTTTTAAGTGTATTCAGTTTGGGCACTCAACTCAGCTAAAAAAGTTCCCCCTCACTACCCTCGGCCAGGATTCTTTCTCTTGCCTTGATTCCTAGGCTACAGTTCTTGCTGCTACAGTATAAACTGACCCCTAATTTTGAGTTTCTTTGCCTAGCCCCCTGAATCATGACTTTACTCAGCAACTGCTTGCATACATAATGAGGGCTTGGCCAGGTTCCTGATCTCCTATGACAAGTGTATGGCAAAGGCTTAAATGAAAGAGACAGTGCAGTGTGGTCTGCAGGGGATCCAGGAAGGTCGGACCTCTCTTGGAGCTAGGACAGACTTCTCTGCGTTGCCCATATTTATTGGGTCCTTAGCAGTTCAGTGAGGTGCAGGATGTGGAAGGCGCATCCACAGCAAAAGCCCAAGAAAATGAATACAGCCTTGAGAATCGGAAGACATTCGGAGCAGTGTATCTTGTTAATTAAGAGAACTATCTTATCTCTAAAGTTGGCCATTACTATCTTGGAATAGGAGTGAGAGTTAAATGTCCTCAGCTGTGGTCTTTTTTTTTTTGTCTTATTTTTTATTTACTACCCTTTAAAAAAGGGCAGTTTAGTAATAGCTGGTATGTCATGACAAGAAGTATATATTTAGAAGACCAGAAAGGCTTTTGGAGTGTGACCCTTCTATTACACTTTATTAAATTCAGGTGCAGTTCTCAGCTGTGGTCTTACAGTGCCCTCAGAGGCTGTGCATATGTGCTCAGACACAATTGGAATACACTGGTGTATTCTATTTTTTAAAGAGTGATTGTGACCAGGCATGGTGGTGCACACCTGTAATCCCTGCTCTTGGGAGGCTGAGGCAGAAGGATTGCTGTGAGTTCAAGGACAGCCTGCTACATAGTGAGTTCAGAACTACTTTTTTTTTTTTTATTTTATTTATTTTTTTTTGTCTTTTTGAGACAGGGTTTCACTATGCAGTTCAGGCTGGCCTTAAGCTCACTTTGTAGCTCAGGCTGGTCTCGAACTCACAACAATCCTCCTGCCTCAGCCTCCCGAGTGCTGGGATTACAGGCATGCGCCACCACGCCCGGCTTAGTTCAGAACTACTTAATCAGACCCTGTCTTAAGAAAACAAAACAGCGGGGCCAGGGAAATAGCTTAGTAGCATAAGTGCATTGCCTGGCAAGTGCCAGGGCCTGAGTTCAGTCCCCAGTTCTGCAAAAAGAAAACAAAGCAAAACAGGGCTGGGGAGATAGTTCAGCATTATAAGTGCTTGCCTGGTGTGCACAAGGTCCTGAGTTCGATCCCATGTACTGGGGGGGGGGGGATAATGTTAACTGCAACCCACTAATTTGATTTCATGACTGTGGTAGTTCTACCATTATTTTGGAGACTTAGCATTTTAGTCACACTGAATATTGACTTTGACCCTGTTCAGTATTCAGTATATATTCAGGATGACTAGCAGGTTACAACAACTTGCTAGAGTTACTATGAGATTATTCATTTTCTTTAAATTTAATTTAAACCATGCTTACTACTTCAGGAAGAGGTTCTGTTTGTACCTTGTCATTTTATCCAGTTTACTGTTAGCATTTGCAGACTGTTTTCCACTTGCCATGTATGGTTACTACTTTGTTTTCATTTATATGTTCAGTCCATCCCCAACTAGACCAGTGATTCCACAAAGGCAAAGATTCTGTGTTCTGTTTCTTGTCACTTTCCAGTTCTTTCCATCATGCATCCTGTTGACACATTAACCAATTATCTGTTGACATGTGAGCCTAGCAGGGAACAGGCAGTTCTGCGGTGGCATTTGTCTCCTGTTTCTCACCCAACTGTGCCCATCTCCTGTTTTCTTTATAGACCCAAAACTTCTGAAAGAAGAGCAAATATCAAATGCCCAGATTTTCACCAGAAGCTTTGAGGAAGGCCTGGGCTTTGAATATGTGATGTTCTATAATGATGCTGAGAAAAGAGTTGTGTGCTTTTTCCAAGGAGGCCCTCACTTGCAGGGCACCCCCGGGTAAGAATGGTCTCCTCGCAATGAAGATCTGAACAACTTATCCCCTAGATCCCACATGTGTCCAGGGATGCAGAGAGGACATTGAAATGTAATGTACAGGTATATTTATTGACATTGGAAGATGTTTATAGTACATCATTAATGTATGTATAATCCCTTAATATTAATGAACATTTTAATATGATACTATTTTGTTTGGGATTTGCTTTTTATTTTTGTATTTTAGGGAAAGGACTAACAGGTTGTTCAAGGTCTTACTACTGTATCAGACTTGTCATCGCCTGTTTACAGCCTCCCAAGAGCTGGGATTACAGTTGCGCACTACCACTCCCAGTCCCAATTGCCATCTCAGTGTGCCTCAGGGGTGGGGCCTGCATAGCAAGCTGGCCCCTGTGCCTGCTTGCAGACACTTTAATCTGCTGAGCTATTTGGCTGGCCCTCCTTTTTTTTTTTCCATTTATGTATTTGGTACTGGGTCTTACTATGCAGCTCAGACTCATAGTGATTCTCCTGTTTTTAGCCTCCCCAGTGCCGGTTATTACAGGTGTACAC
Organism: Ctenomys sociabilis; assembly: GCA_004027165.1. NCBI lineage: Eukaryota > Metazoa > Chordata > Mammalia > Rodentia > Ctenomyidae > Ctenomys > Ctenomys sociabilis. Next base: position 1,209 of record PVKA01027775.1, on the reverse strand, counting down.
CACTATGCCCAGACTCAGTTGCCAGCTCAGCGCACCCCAGGGGTGGGGCTGGCATGGCATGGGAGAGCAAGGATCAAACCCTGGTCCCTCCACTTACTAAAGTAGGCACTCTGTCCGCTGAGCTATCTCGCCAGCCCTTTTTATTCTTTTTTTTTTTTTTTTTTTTTTTTGTCTTTTTGGGACATGGTTTCACTATGCAATGCAGGCTGGCCTTGAGCTTTCTCTGTAGCCCAGGCTGGTCTTGGACTCTGGACAATCCCCCTACCTCAGCCTCTGGAATGCTAGGATTGCAGGCATGCACCACCATGCCCAGCCAGTGTGATACTGTAAAACACAGGCAGTTAAGTATGACTGCTCATTAACATATGAGCAGTCACTTAGCCCTGATTGAATGAGAGCAGTATGGGCCTTAGATCTTCTACTTATCTGTGTACCCTAAATTCTAAAACAATGCATGTGTATCATTTTATTTAGTAAAAATTAACTTTCTAAATTATATTTCAGCTTTTTGTATGGTGTAATCTGATTAAATTATTATTTTGTTATAAAGGCCTAAAACCACACTACTGTGATGTAAACATAGTAACATTGGAGACATGGGTATAATTTGACATTTCAGTGTTCTCAGTGTGGACTAAGTAGACCTCTCCTAAGTAAATGAGGGAAATTTAGATTCTGAAAACATTTCTGTCTCTATTTAACTAGATTCACTCATGGTGGTGCCATTGCAGCCATCATTGATGCTACCGTTGGTGCATGTGCATTTAGAGCCACAGGAGTTGTCATGACTGCCAATCTCAACATCAATTATAAAAGGTAAATTTGTAATAATTCTTTACTTCTCTTTAGGTGTCACAAGTCAGCTTCCCCAGCAGCAGATGCTGAGACAAAGCCTTTATGCTGGTGCTTATTAAGGAAGTCTTCTCAGAGAAAAGTAACAAGGGAGAGGGAGAAGCAGGGCAGTCAGTGTGTGTGAGGAAGCACCTTAGGCTCTCGAAGTTCTGCAGAGAGCAGCTGCAGCCTGATGGCACAAGCGGACTCCACAGTGAAGTGTGTTCCTCAGACGCTCCCTGTCTCAGAGGAGGGAACTGGAGGCTTCGTATACCCACATGTGGTGGACAGAGGATGACAGCTGTCCTGCAGATGTGAGCTCTGTGTATGAATAATGCAAATTGTAGGGAATTTTCTTTTTTTTTTTTTTTTGTCTTT